>JAOTOK010080179.1:0-15891 GCA_025770025.1 Virgularia gustaviana | reverse complement strand
ATTAAATGACACATGGTTGTTTCTAGTCGTCAAATTTGAGAGCGAACACATGCACACATGGTGTGCCTATTTTTGTATGTTGTTTCAGATGGCCACGATATCACACGTGAAATATCTATATACTACACGACAAATATGTAACTCATTTTGCATTTTCGGTGATTAAGTCTTTTTTCAAGGACAATCATTATCCTTGAAATTGAATGTAAACATTTATTTGTAATGATATGAAACTTTTTTGTCATCAACAATATTTAGTTTAGTCATAGTTATACGATATCTAACATCCAAAATAGAGCAACAAGTTGACTTATTATTACTTTAGATTACGAAGTTTTTACAATGTCGCCATTCACAAGCAGCAGAAAAAAGTCAATTACAGCAGTTTCCGGGTATAATTTTGCTGTGGGGGAGAAAAATATACGGAGGGGGTGCTCTTGCAAAAAAAAAACTTGCATAGAGGAAAATTAAACTTTCGACATGGCCAAACGGCTGAATATTCGTTTTGTTAGTCGGTCATCCATCCAAATACCACTATGTTTAACTGGGCTAAATGATCATTATTGAATAAGAAGAGGCGAGCTAATATAATATCTATATATTATGTCATAGACTTTCCCATAGAGCTAACTGCATATATAGTCAGGATTTGTAACAGGCTCCACAAAGCGAGTAATTGAAATGTATCTGTAATTATAGCTAAATTTTCTACCATGCTATTCTTGCCTTTGTTACTTATCTTTTATGTTCTGGTGAGGGGTTTATATTTATCTTATTGGCTCAAGAGCTCTTGTAGTAAGAGCTCTTATGTCATTAGAAAAAGTGCCAGCCTGAAGGCACATAGCTAAATTTGAGTTTGGTGTAAAAAGTTCCCACAAGCTTAAATCACTTACGAACAACAAAATCCAAATTACACTCAATTAAGTTGTATGTGTACAATGTACAGTGGAGATAATATACCGCTCTTACTACAATACTAAGGTCTTACTTGTTTACCACAAACCAATTGATTTGGTCGTCAAACTAATACAAAATCACAACTCCACATTAACCATGCGTAGATGATTGTAAAATATCAAGCATTTCAAAGAAACTAATATAAAATTTTGGCCAAATGTTAACAGGGCGACGACGCAGGAGCTAGCGCAATGAACAGTTGTTCTTCGAGCAACGATCCCCCTCCCTCCCCCATTCAGTGTTGTTGTTTATACCATATTAACTGTAAATTGCTACTGTGTCATTGGGTAAAAAGGTCACTTTTCTCTGGCTTAAAGCGCAGCATTGAACGGAAGAGTGGGAAGAAAGAATTTGTGGAAAAGAAAATTCAATCGTCTTAAGACTTTTCGTCAAGATTGTAGTTCATTCTCGCTTACTTAGGTGAACTGAGTCCATTTTAAATGAACAAATAAACCGAGTGAATATTTTTCCGATTCCGGTTACGTCTGCAATTAACACAATCTGGATTGGAAGTTAACCTGAGTGTGAGGGCTGTAGCTGACTTGGAAACCAATATGGCATGATTGAATTCGTATATATTATATTTATAGTCTCTCCGATAGCTTTTTATTCAATTGCTTTACTTCTTTTCCACATTACAATACAAGAAGATCAAAGTGACAAGGAGGCTTCAATTGAGCTTCCGAGTGCAGGCACACTCTAACTATTTTCAATGCGGAAACGCTATAACTGAGTTAGGGACAACTGGAAATCAGTATCGAAATAAAAGTAGTTTTCTTTTGCATACCAGTAAAACACCAAGGTGATAGTGATACATATATACTCGTTCGTATCACTATAACCAGCACCAAACGCGGATAACACTCAAGACAGATGTTAATTTTTGTCTTCAGTTATTTGGTTATAACAGGTATAGTGCATGCAGGTAATTCGCCATGCACTAACTATTATAACCAAATACTACGACACTGACATCACGTTTTGTTACTTTGGTTCATTTTTGCCACCAACCTGGAAAAATGGTTATTATTAAAGCGCAGAATACTAACTAATACAGAAGATCATCTCCATTTTATCTCGCATAAGCGCTATACCTCATGAATTCACCACGTACTCACAGCCAGTGCAAGTTGGAGAAGCAGTCACCCCCGTGGAAACATTGAAAATACTGCGGGCAAATTTTGAATGTAAACCTCCAAAAGAGATTATCAACGTTTTTTACGTTCATTATTTGCCGGCAATAATGTAAATGTTTCCGCACGGGGGGTGACTGCTTCTTCAACCTGCACTGGCTGGGTGGCGAAACAATGATCGTGGTATAAAGCTTACACGAAATACAATGGTGATGACCTTCTGTGTTAGTTAGTATTCTGTGATTAAAGTTTACACCAAGCCGGAACAAACAACAATTAGATTATTAGATAAATCCACCAAAACTGTGGTTATTTTTCGTACATTTCAGTAAACTGATTGGGGCTAAACGAGTTGTTGTCTGTCTACTTAACATGCAATATAAGCTGCTGGTAGAATATGAAATTCTCTTGCGTGCCCACCTTGTAGGAAATGTCAAGAAGATTGTAATCTGGAAATATTATACTGAATATGAAGTAGGTAATAGGGGCGTTTCGAGCAAACACTCTTCACCACAGGTCTTTTTAGAGAGAATTCGCTCAACACATCGTCATCGATATGTAGTATGACATGATACAACCCATACTGCATGCAACACTGTTGGGCATTTAAACACGACTCCTGCGAATTAACGGGTGTCATGACTTCGTGCTCACCGAATTGTTCCGGAGGGCGGGTATTTCGTGTCTTGCGTCAGTGCTGACAACAGAACTGTCTCATTAAACATGTTTTCATTAAATCAACAAACTATTTTCTGACGGGAAACAATACGAAAACAAACCGTAAAGCGGTAATTTGAGTGTGCTGTTCGTGAGCATCTTGATGCCTAGCATGCATGATCATCGGAATGATAGTTAGCCGGATGTTCAGTGATGACAAACGGAAATACTATTCGCGAGCAGCAATAATCGCAATGACTTGAGGTCAAAGATGACATACAAGATAGGAAAATTAATGGTAGTAAGGTCAACCAACAGTTGCTGATTCAATCTATAGCAATGCGGAATGAGACATCTCGTTTTCAAAATACAAAAGCTCGTTCTCTTGCCCTAGTGATAGCGTGTCTTCTCAACCGATCACACTCATTAATTTGGCTTCTCAGTTAAAGCGAAACGAAAAACATTTACGTCAAAGTGATATTCAATATCGCACCCGCAGTACAAACTTAGCTTCAAAAATTTAAATCTCCACTTGAACAACAAGGCACGATACTGCGACCTCGCGCTGAGAATTGCTCTCAATGGTGTTGCTGGTCTGAAACCAGAATTTGACTCTTCTAAGATGATTATCAAGTGAGAATTTGGCGTTGCCGAAACAAGCCGACAATTCTCAACCGGGTTTCTCACATTCTCGTTATTTCATCAAGATTCCAGAGTCTTATATGCCATCGGATTAGCAGTTGACGCGCTTGAAGCTCGACTTGAAAAAGCACTTAGATGCCCAAAATATTCGAAACTCCCCATGGAAGTTTTTCTATAAACAATAGTCCAATTCAGATCAGACCAGTTCAGTACTGCTCGTACACCCGATCGAGATCAGACATGGCCTGCGAACGAGGCATTTCCTTACCACACTGTCCGGTGGATCCTGGACCGCTGAAGTAACTTGATAGTAACTTACGTAACCCCAAGGATGGCACTAAAATAGCATGTTGGACAGTGAAATTTCTAAAGCCACATACAACACACACAGTGTTTGGTATAGTAGTGTTAAGCATATTCTATTACGCTGAAACTAATCTCTCGTGAGACCGTGAGATTTCCGGCTTTTGTGTCAGAACTGGACGAATTAAAAAATAGCACAAGAATTTGAGTGGTAGTAAAACAACCTGCTGTAGGGGTGCGAAATAATTCGAAATCCAATCAAAACGGCTGTAGCGGTATGACTTTTGGCTAATATTTTAATGTAATAACCCGGCTCTTGAACGTGGCTGCTGAGAATTCGAGCCAAACTTGGTGTATTGAGAAAGTGATGTTCTGTCAGAATACTGTCAACAACACGAACAAGTTTGCGCATTTTACACATATAATATTTCACATCTGATGCACACCAACTGTAATTACATTTTCATATCAAAGGCGGAGTTGATAAGTATTCTGTAATAGACGTTTAAAAGATGGCTTTTAAGAAACAACTAGGACACACAGTTTCTCGCAACCGTACGGAGGTGCCTCGGAGATGAACAAGAATACATCTGTCATATCGAAGCAGACGGGATGCTTAAAACAGTCTAAGAGGTACCACAAAGTATGATTTTTATCCTATCAAGTAGGCCAAGAAAACCCCTATAATCCATCATCCTGTAGTAATAACGATAGTTTTGCTCTTATTTGAATTAGCAGCGGTCATAGTGTTGCACGCGTCTATTTAACTGCATGTGAGCCTCTATGTAGATCATCCGAGCCGCTTCACTGACGCTACGTCGCGTACGACGTCGCCATTCATTTCAATACAAATGACCTCAATAACGATTATTTAACTTGTCTACAGCGGCAGCGGTAATATTTACGAACCTCCACATCAGCGGTTACGAAGAATGGACGAGAGAGAAACAAAAGCTTGTGTTTTGGTGCGCAACAATCTACCTCACCAACCGGACGATGTTCTCACAACAATCACTGGCACGACTCAATATCCGATTCGAAAAGAAAGGAGGCGAACTGAGACGATGAATCTGGCGTTCGCTCATCTTCGCGAGCACATCCCAAACGTTCCAACGGACACAAAACTGTCGAAGATCAAAACCCTACGGCTTGCTATCAGCTATATTCGTTACCTTATGGAGATTCTTGATAACGAAGAACAAACTCGGAAGACAAAGAGAGACAAAAATATAGCCATGAGCATAGCTAACCAATACGATACAAAAGAGAAACGAAAAAAGGAGTTTGTAAGTATTTTTTCCACTTCTGCAAATTAATAAAGACACAAAGAGCTTACACAATACAAATCCCGCATTTGAAAGCCTTAAAATATCGAAATGAAGTTGAATTATTAAGTTTTAGTTTATTTTTTCCCTTCTTCCCACGACTGCCAGTTTACCAGGATATTTTCTCACGATTTCCCTCGCAAACTTCAGTGCTAGTATTGTTATGCAGACTAAGGCGTTAATCTATGGCAAACAGATCAATTGTTTAACTGAGTAATGGAGCTGCTTTGGATCTAAACTGTGTACATAACCAGTTGACAAACATAAAATTGTCAACATTGTGTAAGACTGTTTTGAGATGTCATTTATAGTTGTTTGCTCTCCATTATATGTCCAATTTGCATCAGTCGACAGATTACTATAGCTAACACTGACCAGTTCCAAAACTTCCGCCGCCAACTGAGGGCTGCTTGCTAAGAATGCGAGTTACTGATATAAAATTATTTATAGGAACATGAGTGCTTACCGAAAAGGAAACGTGGTCGCACTGGATGGCCGCAGAAAGTATGGGCTCTGGAGCTACAAAATGAGTAGGGTCGTCAAACAACGCGTTATTAACTGGTTTGCCTCCTTACAAACAGCTATCTTGCCCCTCCTAGGCTCCTTTTCAATTACAGAGACTTATGATGCACTGCAGAAACAAAGCACAATTTTGGAGCCCCGTGAGATAATTATAAACGTGTGGCGCATTGTTAGGGTACTACTTGCACCGTTGCCTGTCTAAATTGGACACATACCAATCTAGTAAAAGTAAATAACAAATTGACTCTACCACCAATGACTTTGGAAATTCTACAAGACATATAAAAACTTCAACATTAAATTAGTTGTTTATCCCAAACCAGAAATCTTTATAGAATTATCTGGGAATAGTACGAGCCTCACATCTTGAACTGACTGATTTTCAGCATCGGTGCAAAATTAGAATAGGTACTATAACTTTATTGCTTATTTATTGACTGTAGAAAATTGTGTCCCGACTCCCAAGACACTAAAAGTAGTATTAAGTTAGTTATACCATCCAAATTCAAAATGTTTTGATGTAGATATCGTGTACATATACATTCAGTGCCATTAAATCAATTCTTACACATGTGCATATGATTATTGCCTTGCATATATGTGTACAGGTTATTACTGTATGCAGAACTGAAAATTCATTTCATTGACATTGATAGTATTCAGTATTGTGAGTCGGACAAATAATTGATTAGGATGTGTCCAATGCTCCATACCGATTTGAATTTTTCTTCAGATGATGACTCAAGGCTATAAAAAGCAAAACATGTATCAATCTAATGTTACACATATACGGTGCTATAGTGTGCGTAATGGAGTTTATTCTGAGGAAAATTAAAAAGTCAATAACAACTTAAGCTGAATTTATATATAGCTTTACCAACATATTTTTATTTTAGGAAACGAGCAACAATATAACTATTGTTATGCAGTTTGCAGTATTATACTGGGAACGACTTCAGAGCTTATCATGTCTAATAAGTCGAGAAGATATTATAATTTTGAGAAATCTTATAAAATATACACGTAAATTCATGCATATGGACAAAGCTATGAGTGGAGGGCTATAAAAGGCTAGAGAGAATTCGATTGATAAAGTTTGGTTTTAGAAGTAGGACAATCAGATGGAATATATCAACACCTATTTCCTGTCTTAACAACTCCTTAGACAGGATTTTTACACCTTGCTTGAACAGGAAAAACAAGCGTTTTTTTTCAATTTATTAAGGGAAACCATGGAGCGGTAACTTCGTGTCTTAAATATTTCTTAAGCTAAAGTTTGTGGAGCTATTCTAGATACGTGATATTAACTCGAAACGATCCCAGTATACATTGTATTTGAGCGGTGGAAATGTTCTGGCAACGAGACAGTAACTCAATGTTTATATCAGGAACCATTTAAGGAATTAGGCTTTAGGCTTTGGGATAGGCCGGTTCACCACCCATGTTCTGATGGAGATGTCTGTAATTGAAAAATCCCGGAGGCTCAGTGACGTTCGAACATCGCTATACAACAACAAACATGCATTCGAATGGTAAACAACTTAAGTCATTCAGTCTAATATTGTTCAGCTCGATTTCTTATGATTTTCCGTTGTGAAGAAGTTATGGTACTGGCTTTAAGTTTAACTGTTAAAATTTTCCATTAGCATCAACAATTAAATTTGCATACTACTTTACCAGGACTGTAGCTTTACCCGGCAATTGAAGTTAAACGTACTGAAGTTATTAGACGCAGCCTGAACTCGAAGCCAGAACCTATGTGCAGTTTCGCGCTGCAGCTACTGTATATAAGTTAGGAAGTACAAGGTTCATAGTAATGCTACCTTGATACATGCATGTGCAACGTCTATAGTCTATAGCCAATTCAGCGATTGTTCTTTGAACGAAAAACATATGACACAATATACAAAACGAAATAAAATGCATAATATAACAAAAATATATGTATTCTCAACCCCAGGGTTTGGTTAGATGTAGGTCTTAGCTTGTGAAAAAATAAGAACTTTCAACAACAATACTATGTACAGTCGCTACATGTATATAGCTACCCATGACTGAATCCTAACCGTCAGGCTATGCCACACGGAGCAAATTTTTCCATAAAACTTGTCCCGCAACACTGATCTCAACGTATGTTAAGCGGTTAGTAAATCCATGAATTGCAACTCCCATTTATTGTTTGTGTGAAGTTTGTGTATGAAACTAGTCGAGGTGCGAGACTATAAGTTGTATGAAATAAACAAATTGGTCCCTGTGGCCCTGCAGGCTAACCACGCCATGTACTACAGTTTTAAGAAAATTTGTGTTTCAAGACAAACTGACGATTCATTTCTCTTATATTTATACTTTTAACTAGGCAAATTAAGTATAGAAACTGATGTAGCTTGCCACTTAGCTATACTGCTATTATAGTCTCGGTTGGTCTCCGAACTTATGCAAACATACAGACGTTAATCTACGTCTATAGTACGCACGTGCAATGATGAACACCTATGGCTATAGGTAACCTATGCGATTTTCCGATCCCCGACATTGCTGTTAACTAGGTATTTAGCATTTACATTTTAAGCTTTTAGCTGCATATTTAACGACTATCACGTCGTGAGTCGGAATATGAAATACAAAATTCCGAGATATTTCTGGCCATGCCATACTTCAGTCATAACGAGCGCAAACTATTGATAAAAACAACATAAATTCAACGACACATTATAACGTCGAATCTATGTTGTTTTTAGCACCAGTTTGCACTCGTTACACAATGCAATGCAAATCAAGTCTGTTAAACCTCGCCTATGCGGTCCACGTGTAACTAACAAACATGGCAGCAAAATGAATACAAATTCCTGTTTTGTATGTCCATATTATTTTAGGTAAAACCGCTTATACTATAACAGTGTATATTTTCCCCTGAAACGGAATTAGCCCATTTCCTTTAATTTATCAGTTTTTTTGTTTTGTCATAGGTAACGCATAAACCCGGTATGTCCAACAACATGTAAGCCTTGGGACTCGCGCTGCATAAATAAGTAAATAAAGGGATCGCGTTCCCATCATATAACTGTGTACAGCATATTATATTCGACATGCATGTTTATGTACTTGATCAGTAACCATAATATTATACAGAGTGTATCGAAAAAATGGTAACACAGTTTTAGCAGGCTGGCGTTTATTAAGTATTGCGTTTATTGAGATATTTTTTAGATAGCAGGAAAGATCAGACTTTTGCTTATCGAATGATCTGCTTTTTGCATCGCGATACTAAAATTTTACCGAAAACAAATCAAATAAAAATTGGCCGTCGAAGTTTCAGATTTCCACTGTTGGGAATTGACCGCGATGTCATTGAGTGAATCCCATAATTGCTGATTATGGTTCATGAGTTCTGAATTAAGTCTCTAAAGAAAGGATTGCACCGTGGCAACAACCGTGGTTAGACGTTTTGACTCTCTTTTTAGCACGGCTATCGATTGGCGATTACCCTGACTCGTAATTAATAGCTTTACCTTTGTTATGTGCTGCACAGAGGTGGAAATATACGATTCCAACCTCTAACTTTTAATCGGCTCGTATTCTCCTATTTCTGCGTGAAGTGAAAGAAGAAAGGTATCATTAAACGGCTAAAATATACTATTATTCACGACTATTAAGAAATTATGTCCATACACTCAATATGTGAAACGCAGCACGCGTCAAAATAGCGTTACCATTTTTTCGATACACCCTGTAATTCTCACAAGCGTTATTATTATTTTTATTAATTATTCAAATTCCTTCTGCATTTTCGTCAATGTTCGACCATTTTTGTTGCTTAGGCATAGGTTACCTAAAATTGGAGAGACGTGGATATTTTATAGTATACTTTATGCTTATAATAATGCTAAACAGCCTACATGTCTAATTGTGTGATCATGACTTGGAGTGAGTGCATACACTAGCCAGGTCTTTGAGTACTGCATATGTTGGCTTCTACATGCAGTTTAACTTTAACGATTTCGGTACCGTACATTCTTTGAGGGAGTACAGTCCAGATCCGCAATTAAACTTAAACTAGTCTTTTATTAAGAACAATACTGAACGAGTAGATTGCAGCGGCAATATACGGCGATGTCAGCTAGCGCTCTCTGACCCAATTAATAACAATGCTATGCCATTACAGTGGAAAATAACTTTTTGTTATTTAAAATATACTGATCCACCACATAGAATATTTGTATACTTTTTTATTGTACTAGCGTAGCCCCGTCGTCTCTCACCTAATCTTAACTTAGCTAACAACTTCTTAGGGGACTTAAACTACATCAAACACATTATACTGACAAGTGACCTAGAGCGGCGCCCCAACCTTTGTCTTTGCAGAACATCTATGGTGTTCGCATACACTGCATGTCTGTGTTAAACATGGTTCTATTCATCACCTTTTTTCATGCGCAGTTAATCATAAGCGGAAACTGCATTATTTCATGCATTCACGATTCTCTGAAAAACCTGTGTCTACATTGGCCGTGAGCATTTTACCTTTGCATCATGATTTACTCTAATCTAGATCGGCAAACGAAATGAGTTAAATCCAACATTGAAAGGGGTTACAAACAAGGTTGTCCAGATTTTAGCACGCATATAATAGTCCTCATTTAAACTTATTCATAGATGATATAGCTGGCTTTACACTAAAACTAAATTGCTTATTATATATGCACACGGTATATTTCGAGATTAAAAATAACACCGCAGAAACTGCAACTATATATACCAAAATATTAAACATTAAATATTAAACATGCTTATAGTTAGACTCAACATGAACGCAGCAGAACGTTAAAGCCCTAAAAGGGGGGTTACAGTGGTGTAACGTAAACAAACGTTTTAATTGTTTCCATTTTGAACTTTTAAATTTTAGAATATCGTGTACTAACTGAATATATCAATCACTGTTTTGTTTTGGAATGCCCTCAAATGATAATATATACCAAGATTTATTTCAAAAAAGCTCCAAAAATGCAAAACTTAAAAATGTTTACATTAGGAGCCCGCTTTTGTTATGAGCAGAATAAATGCTTATAATTATGCAAATTTCATTTATATATGCCAGCTGGCCCCTGGTCCAGCTCCACAGCCAGGTTAAACCCCGTTGTCCTCCTCGGTAAGACAGGTACCGTAACGTAGCTACTGATTTGATTTTCTTTAGTGTGATATCCCTTAGGTATACTCTGATGCTTAATGAAACGATGAAATGCATTACCTGGCTTTGGCCACGTTTAGTGGGAAACGGGCATTAGTCACAAGATGAAAGAGCATAACTACGGAGCCCAAGCGCTAGCATACGGTACGTTTGCCCATGCAGTCATGATTTTGCTTGTGCAATGTGCTATTTTCTGTGTGCCTGTGCTTGTATAATAATGCTTATTTCGTCGTACCCACCAGGGTTACAGGCTTTTTTGTTTATTCATGGGTCTTTTTTAATGAGGTAAATAATGAGTTCATTTTAAAATAATTCCCATTTTCTTAGCTACGTGCATGGTTTTGAAATTTTGGAATCATGCAAGCGATAATAATTAACTTCAGTGTTTGTTCGGCAGACTTAACGCATTGCTCATATGCCGCCTTCGAACCCAAGCCTAAGGGATGTTATATGTAATAAAAAATGGAACATTAAAAAATGAAAATATCTGTTTTGTTGCTAATTCATTTTATCATTCGCTGACAAAAATTCGTTTTCTGCTTAGCTAACGGCTAACATTACAATCCTTACAGTATGTCCACCTCAGGTTTACTCAGTAACAATTTTCTCACTTTCAAAAGTTGACGGCGTGCGAACTTGCTTAAATATAGGTTCCCACATTCCATGATTTTTCTGTAGACAATGGGATTCACAATCAGTATAATACCATCTTTGACGTGTACAAAATGTCAAAACGTCATATGCAACCACAGATGTGGTACGAGTCTGACGTAAATCATTTTGACTAGTTCAAGTGTGCAAACATTTCAGGCATAAGCCCAGAGACTATATTATAATAATTATGCATGTATACATTGTTCTTTAAGCAGTTTTATATATGAGTATAGAATGACGTCTGTAAGTGTAACCTAGTGATTTAAACAAACTATAATACTCAACTTTGCAGCTGCTAGACGAATACACTATCTCAACTTTTTAAACAAAATACCAATCGATTTGGAGCGATTGGAAACGTAAAACCGTTAGTATCAGATGTACATCGCCACAAGCATTTTAGCTTATCATAAACGTAGAGAAATAATTGATGTGCTTTGGAAATATCGCGACGCGCCACCGTATGGGCAGGGTTTTACTACGTTTAGAGGAATTGCAGATGGTGGTTAAATAATTACATAACAATCAGATTCTGATCAGATTCTTTTGTATATTTGACCGCCATGTGCACTCAACTATAGCCTAGTAAAAGTTCCTACCTATTCAGATAATATTGAGGAACGGTTGAGTCTGTGGATGTTCAAAGTTTTTAGAGTTGTTGCTTGATTTGATATTTGTGGGGATTTCAGGATGTCACAGCTTAAATACAAAGCACCAATAACAACATTGCATTTATATGCGAAATTGAAGTACACATAGGTTGTTTGCAGTCATCTGGGGACTACAAGTACAAAGGAAAATGGCGGGTAAAATAATAATATACTCTTTATAATATAATGATATATATTCCTTTGTTAAAATAATGCAAACAACCTATAGATTACAGTGTTTCTTATCTTTAGTCAAAAAGGTGACATCTTACTGCCTCCAAGTGTTTGAAAGTTTATTTTCCGGTTATTTTTGATTTCAGGACATAGTTAGTTCCATGATTAATATCCACTGAACATCTGCTTGCATTCCTATTACCTTTATGCATCTATATATAGGGAGTGGGGTGCAGATTACATGCTTTCTCATTTCCGGGCTAAAACGTCAGTCCGGGGGTCGTAATAATCTGATAAAACAACGATCGCATGATAAAAATTGATTAACCCTTAAAAGTAACAGTTGCTAGACGACTTTATTCGTCAAAGGGAAGCATCAGGAAAGTTGCTGCTTAACAGTGACCCAATTACCCTTTAAAGTCAGACACGGTCTTTATAGTCTTTATGTGTGGACCCTCCTGACATTAAAGGGTTAAGTAATGAACACGATTTTGCCTTCAAACGAAGACCCAAGGCTTCGATCCAGAATGGATTTTTGAGAAAAAGTACCCGATCCATATCAATTTCTAACGCCTACGGTGTATTTGAATTCCGAACTCCTGACGTCATCTGTGTGGGTGGGGGTTCATCCCTTGTCTTCCACAAATGTTATAATTATAAAACAGACTTCTTCCTCTAGCTAGGGGTGTGTTCCGAGGATGACTTAGTCAGCCTTAACCCAAGGACTCATGGTTTACAATCCTAAATTGTCCTGGGGTAAGCAATCCCCATTAGGACTCAGTTCTGTTGTTATGCCGTATGAGGTAACAATCCCCTATCGGCCATAACCTGTCAAAGGGGTAGCGATCCCCTAAGACATCACCTGACCAGGGCCATAAACCCCTGGACAGTCCTTACGTTTCGACTAATGATATTTACATAAAATCTTATGAGTCTATGGGCATGAAGGTGACCTTTGGGAACACTTTACCCCAAAAATACACGAAGTGTATTCACTATGCAAATTGCCGTTAATGGTTGCAACAATTGGTTGCAACAATGGTTGCAGTGTCTATCCGCTCATTCGTGCACTAAATATTCTTCGCGTTGTATGCCATTCAAGCCGTAAATACAACCCGAAGACCCCAAATGACGTCATAGAGGCTAAAATATTCTACAAAACTCTCTTTGGAAGTCTTTGTCTTAGCTTGAAGCAAACATTGTTTTATCTGATTAAAGCAATTTTAAGAGTTAAGCCCTGACGCGGTTTGCACAAAAGCTGGATAGCACTATTCAACAATAGTGATTTTTTCATCTTTTTGAAAAAGTTATCAAAAAGCTGTGTTATGTTTGGTCTGGACGTAGAGTTAATACCAAATACCAATGTTAATTTGAGGTAATATCGATGGCACCAAGAATTTCTCGACACTGAGGCTAATGTCAGGGGGCTGACACTTACTGTCGATGACGATGCCAGCACATGAGAGCCCGCGGTTTAAGTAAAACCCGGTCTAACTTTGATTTTACATAATTATTAATATTATTACTCCAGTTCCATCCCCCAAAGGAATTGTCAGACTTTCCCTGATAATGGTGCTAGGTTTCCTTGACGAGGCTGCAGCCTACCTGCTCCCCTCCCCCGTCTGGCGAGTGGCGCCACCCCTGCATCGGTCTTCTGTGCAACGGGCCTCCACAGACGCTTAGTGTGCAAGCAGAAATTTATGCCATGACATTATCGGTTCAGCCCAGGCTAAAAAACCTCCCTGATCGATCTATGCGTTACTAACGTCGTGTGCTATACTCTGTGAGGACTTTGGGATTACTTCAAGACCCAAATCATAAATCATCCCAAGTAATTATAAAAATGCAATCGGCTTATGAAGTTTTGCTTAAGTCACTATAGTTGTCCAACGGTCTGAAAGGTGCTGATCTTAGTATTTGAGACGCCTAGATTTTAAAAACTGATATATTAAACTATTGTTACTTTTTTAAATAATTGTGATGCTAGCGCGCTACGTATCGCAGACAGTTATCCTTTCTGAAAATATGTTTTCCATTTGTCAATATTATTTTTTTTAAATGTAGCCCAGTTTCACTATGTCCTCCCAAATTTATCCAAAGTATTTCAAATGTAAACATTTCTCATTTATTACTCTCAAACTCAATCCAGTGCCCCAGATTGGCACAGGAACTGATTCATCGAATTGGTGTATTGGAAGCTGAATATCAGTAGAAAAACATTGCATAATCCGACCGCGAAGGAAGATTTTTAAAAATGTGATGTTATATAAATCTGCTCAATATATTGTAAGTAATATGGTGATAATTTCAGAAACGCTCTATAAAGCCTAATTCTTTAATAGTCTTTTAGTTTAACAATATTTCATACATGTATTCAAACTATATGCGAAGATGAATTATACCATACTTTAATAGTGGTTCCTTTTAGTTTTGTCCGTTTTGTCGACCACCAGAAGTAAAAACCCTTAAAATTTTCATTTGGTCAACTGAACGTAAAACACCATTTCAGGTTTCTGTAATTGAAATTTAAACAAATTCGAAGGCCAATAATTAATAGTAGTTTCGGATTCGTCCATAAGCACATATTATATATTTATACTAATACTATGAATCGTCGTTGTGTACCCAAAGTTTGAAGCTTTACAATCTATGTTTAACCGGCAAAAGGTAGTCAAGTTTTCTTTCGCCTCACATTTTGGATTCGGGAATGGGATCCTCGAAGGTAGTACTCAGAAATAATTATAGCTTTAGTCAGAATAAAATAGTATCTGCCAACGACGAAGAAGCTGTTTCCTTTCAAAATATTCAATGGGAATTAGTGCTCAGCCGTACGAAGGCATTGTAATTTGTAAATCTTATTAAATGGTGAGCCTTCGTGTAACTTGTAGTGAATTTTGTTATGGTAGGAACTGGATTGAAAGAACTTGTTACTTGTATACAGGGTGTATCAAAAAAACTGCGACACTTAAAATTCATGAATATTCCCTTTCTTTAATATTACAAAAGATCGTAGCTCCAGCGAATTAAGGCAATGCAATCCCTGTAGAATTTGGACGTCATCTCGTATTCCCATGCAGCGGCCTACGATCTTTTGTAATAGAAAAGAAATAATGGAATATTCATGATTATTCTGTCGCAGTTTTTTTGATACACGCTGTACAGCACAATTTTAAAGACCAACAGGGAGCGGTTGCAAAAAATGTAAGCGCTCAGACTGGAGACCAATCGACATTCATAGTTGCATTACCGCAACTATGGGTATATATGAGGTGCACTAGTGCCGATCGAGTGAAGGGTATATATTATTAAATGTCTGGCTCATCCTTCGTGTAACCAGTAATTAATTTTGTGCTGGTAATTGATGAAGCTTGTATATACAAAAATACAATACCACTTATGAAAATTCACTACAACGGTCAAGTGAAGGTGAAATGCCTGGGTACGTATCAGTGGCGGCGCGAGGGTTTGTGGCGCCCAGGGGCAAGAGCGATTTCGGCGCACCCCCCCCCGCCCCTATGTAATATTGCTACGTGATGTAAACGCGATGAAATTTAATAAATATACGATGTATATGTTCTAAAGCGTTAATTTTGCGTACCTAACCACTGAACGACAGAGACTCAGATGGCAGAACGGTTGTATATACGTTGGTATATACACATTAAGAAAGAATGCAGAGATGAAAATGA
>JAOTOK010080068.1:0-15892 GCA_025770025.1 Virgularia gustaviana | reverse complement strand
TCTCGGCAACGTCTTATGACCACTTGTGGGGCTTGATTTCATATCCCAAAAGGACAATCAGCTAAGCACATAGCTCCGGTGTGCGGCAGGCTTTACAAACACCCTATTTTCTAAGAAAACTGTCTAATTTTTTTAATGTGTCAGCACATTATCAATCAAGATGTTATATTTGGTCTTCGCGTTGAATAATATTGACCGTCCGAAATTTCTGCACGATTTATTCTACAGTTCTGTTGTATAAGTTTAATAGAAGTAATCGTAGTTATGTGAAATGTCGAGCATTGGCAAAAACATGGAAGAAAATTGAATGATTGCAAACTCGTGTAACTTTATGATTTAATTCGTTGAAAACAATTGAACTATTTGGGAGGAGAGGTTCCGGTTATTAAAGTGTATGCATATCAGTATGGCTCTGTAAAACCATTTATTATCATAAATGTCAGAGAAATATCACAAGATTGCTAGCTAACTACGTTTACAATTACGCAACTCAATTTAGCTGCTAAAATGTATTTTATTTATCGCATTCCATTCGATGACTCGGCATTTCTTGACGTCATTAAGGTCTGTAGGGTCAGACTTGTTGCACTTGTGTTTCACAAGGAAATTTTTAGTAGACTAACAAATAAGCTATTGGCGAGGATATAGTTGTACTACTATCCTATAATTATTTCCACAACAAAATCGCAGCAGTTTCAAACCACTCTCAATCTCACAGAATATCTCACAGTGGAACCGAAGTATGCTTTATTGTCCAAACTTCTTGTACACTTCTTGCAGATTGTGAATATGCCGAGAATGTGATGTATTTGGCACACATTTAATTCTTCTAACACCGGTTAGTGGTTAATAGTGACTTTCGCTTCAATCCTTATTTTGGGATTTTATTATAGACGCAGTGCTTCGTTTACATTGGGTGAACAAACGTCGCGAGAACAAGAGGATCCTCCACAAAAAGGTAAGTTTCATTTTGTTTCTATAAATTTCCTTTATTAATCAGGTATTTATTGGCCATATCTGGCGGACGATAATAGCCGACCTATATTAAATATATCGGTTTAATTATATTGTGGTTTATGGAGTCGCGCGCAAGGGCTTTTTTATATCGAGAGAGTCGCGGTTTGTGGTATTCAAGACACCAGTTATTAATTACGGTATTACTCGCCATAATTTATTTAGATATTTCATAAAATTCGTAAGATGCGTGCGCATGCGCAATTGTACATTTCAGATCCCACGAGCGTTTCTATTTGATGTGTTATTGTATTGCGTTCAAATAATGTATCCTGTGTTGTAATCCGTATTAATCTGGACCAAATATGAATTTTAATCAATGACGGTCAGTGAGCCCGTTCCCGATAAGTCACGAGCACAAGAGAAAATGATATGGCACGAAACGAATAGATATGAACAGATGCAATAAGATTTGAAAAGATGCAAAGAAAGAGGAGATAAGAGAAAAATAAGATAGGATACGGTATACAATATGCATAATAATACGATATGTTACAATATGTTTGTATCCCATAAGTTACCGTACACAGCCTGTTCATTGCAGCTGTTTTGAAATGCCTGAACAGCTCTGAGCTGGCAAGGTGAAACGGCGCTGTTATATCAACTGGTTATAGCTGCTGGAAGCACCGTTCATGTCCGTTACCATGGCAGTTTGTTCAACAGGCTTGAACAGTGCTATTATTTATAACATGCATGAACAGAACTGTTAAATGAACAGGCTTGAACAGTATTGTTGTAACAGCGCTGTCGATCGCAGTTCAAACGTGTTATTTAAAACAGCACGGTTGTAACAGCTAGCGCGCTGGTCAACGCTGTTGATCCAACATGTCCTTGTTCATGTACATTAACAGCCCTGTTCAGGATCCGTTTATTGCAGTTTGTAATTTTCAAAAGTTGTATCTGTTCTATATTAGTGGAGTTATACATACAGATATTTTTGTGCTTCGTACTTGTGTTCATAGACATACAAACACCGATAGAAAACGGCAAATCATTTTGTAAATAGTATACATTCCGCACCAACCCTTCATCTCTCTTGCATTTCTTCCGCATTCATGTTATCACCTATAGCTTTGCTCTATAGATCCCCACACTCCACCCCTACCCATAACTGTCGATGATGGTAGACTTGTTATCGTTCACGGTTCACACCTACCAAAGCCTACCCTAGCTTAGCTATGTTCTACACCTCCTCCTCCTCCTCCCACAAGACACATTCCATTGGAAATGTTGTTTGCTTGCACGCGTTTCCTTCTTGATCTGTACTTATCCACTTGACACTACATTATGATAACTACCTTAGTATAAGGAGATTAACAACTTGGGTGAAAACTCAAAAATATGCTTCTCGTTTGCTGTTTAGCCGTCGCACATGACATGCAGAGTTCCTCATAGTGGAGAGTAGAAATAGGATTACCGCGCGCGCTTGCCAAGTCAATCACGTTCTGTTGTACAGCGTATTCCAGCGGGACTCTCTCAATGCCAGCAATTTGGTAATCGTTTTGCAACTATTCCAACGCTAAGAGTAAACCCTCGCATTGCCCTGTATAATTTACTTTGTCGCTAGCCAAAAAGAAAATCTGACCATATGAGGGACTGGACGACATGAAGTTTTCCTTGTGGAAATCCGTGCAAGAATTTGTGTAACAACTGAATCCGTTTTCATTGAGCCTAATAATTAGTAACGGTAATAATTTTGATTAATTTTGTGTCCGACATTCCATTGGGAGGGAAATTTTTTTATTCCTACTCAATAACGCATCATAGGGTAAAAACGCGCATCTATCGTGTATTTCCTTTCCTTTTCTCGAAGATCGTTTTAGTATAGTTTGCGTAGAAAAATAATTTTTACATTCCTTGGTGATTACAAGCCACGTCCAACGCCAAAAGCAAAATTTGGCTACTTTTTGGAGCACAACAAAAGCAAACTATAGACCTATTCTAAAAGGCACAAATTTTGACGTTATTCTACACCGTTTTCTTTCGTATAATAACTGCGATTTCCAAACCTTTCTTTGCATATGATCATGTCATCGATCGTTTAAAACGTGTCTACCATAGTAATGGACATGCAGCTTATCATTTGCCTTAGACCATGCATGCTTTGCCTGTTATAATAGCAAAAATCTGTATTTATATTTCGCGTATTTAGCATGCAATCAGGAAACGTTGTGTTATTCTGGTTACAAGAATTGTCAACACCCAGCTAAAGTATACACGATGAAAAACACAATACATAGTAATAATTATGCATTTTATATATTGTAGTAGTTACATGACAACATCCTGCTGGCTCCGTCCGTATGTTTATCAAAACATTGTTACATTTGCCACCATGTCACTTTGATCATGTCGTGTTCTTAATCCCAAGATATTGCTCACTAGTGACATATGTCGGACAGATTAAGAGGACGAATTACGACGCTCGTTGGGGCAATCTATACAAACTATGTGTACACTTGCTGAGTCTTATACTAATTTGGGTAAGGTTTTCAACTAAAAAAAGAAAATTTCTGTGATGTTGTATAGCTACACAATACATATTAAGCACTAAGCAAACGCAATAAACAATGACAGTATTCTTGTGTTGTTTATAACGATAGCATATTGAACGATTTCACTGCCAGGCGCCTTATGTTAAACACGATCATTTCCTGTGATAGGTCATTTCCACCAATATTTCCTCATAACTTTACACGGAATCACTTGAACAATTGTACGTTTATGTTGAGTTTCATTTGCAAAAAGCTTTTTCAGCCAACGAAAAAACGCTTTTCGAGCAGAGTTTCGTGGTTCAGAAGCACTGGTTTTTCACTAGACGAGTTTTTGACGAAGATTGAATCCTATAATCTTAGTTGGTGAAGTACATATACCAGGGAAACTTTAATATAAGCCAACGAAACTTTGATCTTCGGAAAAAACTTCCCTAATAAAAGTGGGATATATGACTGTGTATATGTGAACTAAAAAATTCCCACTCACCATTTCAAATTTTTTCAATTTTTTTTCACATCCTTTTGGGAAAATAAGAAAAAACAGAACAAATATTCAACAATTACATGGTTGAAGTATGACGCGGTTGATCTTACAGCTATTTTCTGAATTTTTCGTTATTGTATATAATTTTTATCATACTTTATTTTTATAATTGAAGTAAAATACCAATATCTTCAGAACGAAGCACGGAATCAAGGTGGCTAGATCATACAAATTGTATGCTTTAAAATACTTGAGTGAAATTTCCATGTCATGTGCTGCATTTTAATTATAAAAAAATAAGAAAACAACTTTAAGCACGACGCGAGAGGTGTGAAGAAAATTCCTCGAAATGTTTATACTGTCCAGTAAGGTGAGGAATGCTGAGTGTGAACACTAAGTACTGAATAAGAAAGATTTAAAGAGGATGGCCACATAAGCTGGATAACATGCCTTAATTCCTTATCTCTCATGGACACTATCTAAATTACTATCTGCGCATTCTGTGTTCATAAGCTGACGTAGTGTTATTTATAGCAAGATCTGGTTTCAATTGAGTCATATATAATGCTTTAACTTCATGACGACGTGAAATCATCAAATTTCGAAAACAAAACTATTTACAGGAACTCCCCATCAGTCTGGTAAAGACTTGAATAGTACAAATTTTTGAGATGTATATATTCATGTTGCAAAAACCCTTTCGTCTTTTAAGGGTTATTATTCTTCGTTAAAAATTATTATTATTATTATTATTTATAATATACATTGCACGTTTAGCAGTTTACTGCAATTTTTATGCGTAGCACACTAAAACCGTGCATTTCTGGTATATCTGTGTATATTTTTACCATACTGAAGAAGTATCGATATACTTTTATTATGTTTCACAGAGATTGGTGGAAAGGTTATCTGAGATCTACACATATTTTGTAGAGAGGTTTGAATTTTTGTAAATGTGCCTACTTGCAACGATTGAAATTCACAAATGAAAACTTTAGATTCCACCAGAAATTTATTTACCTTTTAGATGTTTAATTTTTCCCGTAACATTAGTGCAATAGTTTTATGGTTTTCTCAATTTTGCGTGTTTGTTGTGACAGTATATGATGTGGTATTTTCTTCATATCATTACGATATAATAATTGATAATGGCTATCAACATACTTGAAATGTTAAGATTAATTTACAAGCAGCTGGGTTGACATTGAGTAACAAAACCCTTTGCTTTTAATAGTTTGTAAGGAAATCCCCGTTGCAATACAACTACAGGATTTAGATTTAGATATATGAAACCTTCGCAAAATATTTTTGTAGCTGTGAAATACTATTATATTTCGTCAAACACAAACATGTAATCTGAAACGGTTTTCTAAGAACAAACGATTTGATTATAAAAAACAATTCAAAAGGCAGCCATATTAAACATCACTTCACTCATCAAAAATGTTCATACCAGTGTTTGATACAGCATTTATTTTTTTACCACATATCTTTAGTGTGAAGCTTCTGGTTGAATACCAATTTTGTTGTGAATTATATACTTGTTAATTATTTACGAATATTTATATGTTTTCATATCTATCCACAAAATACAATTCGTAAACACTTCATGCAAAACAAAACGTTCATTGTTACGCACCGACACACATGAAAATTTTAATTAAATTATTTTCCTAATAAAATGATTACATTATTGTACAGTATCCAGTACTTACATAATTATCTAACTTTATTGATTGCTTTGTTAAAGGTCAAAAACGTAGAAACATCTAATATATGCAATACTTTCAACATGAGTGACCGTTTTGTATCAGTGTATACAGACTATAAATAAGAGTGATTCACACGAGTTTTTGTGTACACAGCTGATATGGAACAATGGATACGCGGAATTTGTAAATTACTTTGCAAACGAACTCAGCTAATCGTTCAATAAAGTTATATCCATAAAATAAATATTAGAAAATTGCTATTAACTTTAATAAGTTAATACGCATTTGAATTACGAGAAACTTTGATAATATTACGCGGGTGTGTCGGCTTTCAACGTGCGCGCGTGATGTGTGCATACAACGTTATGTAACCGTAGGAAAAACACGTAACCTGAAGGAAGCTTATGACGTTTTTACTATATAAATAATACGCATGTTATGCCTGTCTAGCGTAAAGATATAAAATCTCGCGTCATAGTCACTAATTACTCAAGGCAACGCTTGCCATAATTGCAAAATTCCCTCCCAGGCCAAAGCCTTTGATATCCTTCACGTTATCATGTTTCGCTCTGGCATTAACGATAGCTACTTAACGCATTGACATTTCTAAAGAAATTTTAAAATAAAAGTTGCATTCCTTTAACTTTTTAAGATAATGGCAACTGCCCGAATTTGCTTCAATGACACGAAAGCCCACGAGAACGAGTTGTGGTGATGCAACACGCCATATATTACAACAAATATCACTGCCCTCCTCGATTTCGTGCGATTTTCTCGTCTGCATTCAAGCAATTTCGGGAAGTGTCTATGTATTCAAGCAAAATTCCAGCCTTTCGACATGGTTCATTGCCAAATACATGCGAGCGGGAATTTTTTCGCCAAATTGTTTGTTATTTCTAAGAGAAACATGTAGCCTGCTGGCAGCGGCGGCGCGGTAATGTTATAGTATGACATACCAGCATATTTGTAGAACGAGGTATCACGTGTCAGCTTAGCTGTTGCGGTGACATCGAATTGTTTAGACAACATATATATGTCAAGCAGATGACCAAGGTTTACGATCGGTCACTTGGACACCGGGTATCTTCTAGTAACGACACAACCTTGGCCAATTCTTCTGAATTTGGAATCGTTGCGCCACAGTTGACTGGGTACATCTTCTAGTGTACTACATCTTAAATATATACATAACAGTTGTCTGGCACGAACTGTCAGCGAGTTCCATGAGATATTCAGGTATTTTAATGCGACGTTTTACCATCGTATTTTGTTGCCTTACAGTTCTCGGATAGTTAGTCGTATGTGCAGTCTAGCTCACACCATCTTCTACATTTGTCGAGTTGCTGCTCCGTGTCTATTTCTATAGTTTTGAAATCAGAATTTCTAGTGACATAAAGTGTTCCTATCTATGTAATTTAAGAACTAGTATATTATATCAGTAGAATTGTGTATTATCTGTTTTTTACTACTCAACGTTTCTAGTCGGTATTTTATATGCATATGATATGGCAGTCTGTTTGCTCAATTTCTTAATTCTTGCCTTGGACGTGTCGTGTTGTAGCACAGTCTTGTAACAGTTAAATCCTTAATACAGTTGTGTACAGTCCGTGTTAGCCATTATCATTATACTTGCTTATTTTGTTCATCATTCACCCATTGGTTTCGCCCAATGTTCATGTCTGTTTATTGTACATATAACTTGTACTGTAAATGTGTTTTGTTGACACTAGGGCTGGTTGATTTAATAAGAGAAACCTGGCTTCTAAATCAACGTTTTGATCGTCACGTTATCGTTGTGATTGGTGTGAAAGAGTGTCAAGCTATTTGCCATAATGATATTACAAGGAAGTGAAGAATTTTAATTATATTTCCTCACACTGCCGAGGTCGACTATAAAAGTTGACTCGAGCGCGCGATTTGAACTTGCAACTTGAGATTCTGATCTGCCACTGTACTTATTGAATTATCCGACAACGCATGCAATAAAAGCGAGCCTCCTGTGTATAAACGAGATAATTCTCGTGTTAAATGTTGCAGCTATAAGCAAGAGTATAACTACAATAAAAGTAATACCACATCACAGAATGATAATTATGCAGTTTTCCGTCTTCACCTTGTAAAGGGGGATGCTAGCATTGTTATTGCCGCCGCCAGAATGGCTAGAAATCAGCGACATATTTCCCTGTTATTATAGAGTTAATTAACGTTGTTCAACAGCTGTTGACTTTGTACGTCTTCCCCGGCGACACGACACGCTATCAAACAACCAGATGCTGACAAACTACACTCTGTTCTCTGTTCCGAGTATTATTCTCTCATTATACTACGTGTTCTAAGTGGCCCTACAAAACACTTGTCAACCACTCACGTCAATAGAACTAAAGCTACTGATGTACTGCATTACGTATTTAACATCACCTTGCTCTGGCTAGCAGGATGTCAGCTAACCAGGCAAACCCCACTTGTTATTCCGGCTGTGCCAATTTCCCCCAGGCACAGTTCAATCAACCAGTACAACGTCCTTTCATTGTCTTCTACACTCTCCTACGCAGGGCTTTAGGGCTATCTGAGAGACATTGTATGGGACATATATAGGCGTTTTTGCGTACCTATCCTATAATGTTCCCACATGTCCCCATACAATGTCTTTCAATAGTCCAAAAAAGTCTCTACGGATGAGAGTGTTTTTTTATATCTATCCTCCGGAAGCGTTAAAAGTTCATCGCCGACTGAGTAACACAATAAACATTCACTTGGCCAAATCAGTTCATTTTTTCGTGCGTCCGCTCTAACTCTCAGTTTCCTGTAAACAAGTATTCTATATAGCTATTTGCTTGATGGAGTTCTGAAACGCAATTTAATCTATTCATATTCTTTCACATCACACTGCATGACAACAATTGTAGGGCGTCGAACAAATTTTGAAGTGAGATTCCTAGCTCTTGGAGAAAATTACACATTTAGTGTGATGTTATGTACTAACTAAACAAACCCGAATATCTCCGAAATGAAGCAATGCAACGTACTTCATTTTAAATGATCCTTGACATTCAATCCTAAAATGTCTGGGTCAAATTTCGTTTTACAACCTCTTTATATAACTGTTTATCTGCTAGACCTCTCGTCCATACGTAAAATTGTCTGGTTTAATTGTTTATAACTGAATAAAATATAATAGATATCTTGAGGTCGACCCGCGGCAGGGAATCGTCAAGCTTGTGCCTTTGCCAACAATAACGTCGACCCAAATTACTTATATTATCGCTAGATGAATGTTTTTGTAATGATGTTGACATTTTTGTGTGGAAACGACGCAAACCAGCGCAATCTTTGACTTGTTTTGATGAAGATTTTCGTTCTCGTTGTAGAAAACAAACGCCGAAATCCAAAAGCACAGAAATCCCTCTCTGTAGACGTAAGTATACACATTTGTTTAGTCAGATATATGATGATGTTGCTGTTTAGCCTTCCCACTATTATTTTGAACGAATGACAGGGTTTCACTGACGTCATTCTACTGATGTGAGCAAAAAGAACGCAACTTTTGTAATTGACCATCAACTGTTTTACTCGCGTCAACGGAATGACGTCAGTGAAACCCTGCTTTGTACTTTTGTTTTTTGTAACCCCGCCCCCTTGCATTGCAATCGGGACTATACTCTGGGTTACGATGATATTGCAGTGTACGTGTTTTCTATCTTCCGAGTTCTGAGTGATTGTGAATCTTATCATCACAACGAAAGCAAAAACTCTAGGACCTGGGCCCTAGCCACCTTCGCAGGCAAATTTGTGGACTTTTAATTACTTGTGAACGTTGAAAAACTGCGAGAAATCAGCATTTATTAAACCAGCAAACCGCTTGTTACTTGCTCGTTCGGACTGCGTTAGCCGCGCTCTTGAGAAGTAGTCTGGGGATAATTGGAAAGGGGGTGTTGGAGGGATCATTGTGGATCGAAAAGCTTCGCAAGAGCGCGACCAACGCTTTCCGACCGAGCTGGAAACAAGTAATTTACTGGTTTATTGCTGAATAAATGCTGATTTCTCGCAGTTTTATTAACGGTTCAAGAGCAATTTAAACCCCACAGAGTTGCCTGCGAAGGAGGCTAGGACCCAGGTATTGTACACTGAAACTTCGGGAACTTTCTCGCATTCTGGCAACGTTTTTTTCTCGTTTCCGGATTTTTGCTTTTAGTTCTTGAAAATGAAAATTAATAAGTGGGGAATGATGTGAATGTTTTGCTTTGGTCCCCAGATAAACAGATTTGAGTAAACATCCATTGATCATATCGTATTAATGTAAATTATTGACACAGATTTTGTGGAATAAAATGCGAAATTTTCGTATTATACCATGTAATTCTGGTTTCATTATATTGATCACAATACACTGCCACATGCAATCACAATACAGTACCACATGCAATCACAATACAGTACCACATGCAATCACAATACACTGCCACATGCAATCACAATCTCGACCTGAGACTTCGACCTTGTCCAATCACACCACCCACATTTATTTTCTAGCAGGAAAAGTCCAGTTCACTAGGACGCCGATCCAAAATATCCGCTGACTGTGACCAAGTGTTTCTTGAAATGCCGCACAATGTATTAAAGGTAAGTGTTTAGCGAAAACTATTTGACTTTTTCCGAGCAATGTGGAAGAAATAGCCTTTAGACCGATGCAGATATTAATGGGTAACCAAGTGACGTGTTGACCGATCGCTGTTTGTTGCTTTACTAAATTTACAATCGTTGTGCAGAAATTGGAAACTTAGTCTCCCTACATTGTCTACAACTAATTTCCTACATTATACATAATACATCAAATATTTTGTACTCAGTTGAAACCAACTATATCCGAGTATCCAGTTAAAGAACAATAGTAACAAGCTAATTCCTAATAACAAGTCATTGTATGGTGGAAATACTCAAAATTGTCAGTTGTTATGAAAATGACAGGACTTAACCAAGACGCACCGTGGAACTTGTTCTTCCAAATATAAATCAAGCTGCTTATTATTTTGGCTTCTTCACCTTTACATGTATTGTACTGTTGAAAGCTTCCACTAGCAAAATTTGTGACATCAAAATCTTCTTTGCCAAGGGTGTGGGGGTAAATCCTAACTCTAATCTTAAAGTACGGTATCCATGCTATCCCTGCAAACGTATTAATTTAGCCATCTAATTCGGTTCTTTCAGAACACTGGGAGTCCAGCTCTTGATGATAACTTTTTTGAGCTGTTATCACGTTGCCAAGGTAACCGTATGGAGGAACAACGTGCTGAGTTACCGTCAACAAAGAGCCAGCGATCATCAGGTACGCCATGAGCCAGCGGAGATACATACGAAGCAAGGATTGTCACTTGCTGTATTTACCTCGTGTTCTAATTTTTCGATCACGTGTTCTAATCACCGCGACTCGTGAGATGTGAGCCGCATCGTGCAAAGAAAAATATTCTTATTTTTTGACTCTGTTTCTTAGGCCGTTCCAAAAGCAACAAGCTTACACGCAGCAAGAAGGTGAACTCAATAACCCAAGAAGATATGTTTGAGCTTATTATCAAATCACAAGTATGTTGATGTGTTGCATGTGCTGTACATAGGCAATACGGGCTCAGTTGTGCCACCTTGGGCAATTTCAGTTAAGGTTGAGCGAATTACAGCAAACGAGCGAATATCAGCAAACAACGTTTGCACAAATTTCGTGTGGTAATCATGCGCAAAATATTATCGCCGGCTGTGTATGAAGGAACACCAAGACATGTGATAAAGGTTTCGTTCCAAAATATTTACGAGTGTTTTCATTGGTTCCATGTAGGAATCTCGCATCAACGACCAACGTTGTGAACCTGAACTCATTCAAAAAGCACCGACTGTACCAGACGAGGACTTCTTTGGTCTCATCCTGAGACTGCAGTCCAACCGTATCGATGAACAGCGGTGTTCCCTGCCAGAGAGCAGACGTGCGAACAGCACCAAGGCCCCGACCAAGTCCCATTATAGGAAAGAATCACAGTTGTGAAGCATATAGTATTTGGTGCAATGTGATTGGTCAGTCTCTTTGCCTAAGAACACCACGCGCGTAAGAAACGGAAATATGACGACATCCTGGATGAAACGCATCGGTTCGCTTTGCATTGTGGATCTGGTAAAAGAAAGTTATTAATAATGACAAGAATATATATTGAACTGATGTTGTTTACATCGTTTGTACATAATGACGAAATACGCGGATGGCGGAGAAATGTCGTAGGTTTTTACAATGAACTGTTACCAGTTATTTTTTTATCTCGAACGAGAAATTCTGCTGTTCACTTGAACTGGAAAATTTATTGATAAAGCTGACGTATTATATCAGCTTGCTATTGTAAATATAGTTTTAGGTTTTATTTCAAGCAAAATCGGTAATTTTCCATTTTACGTCATATGATTTTTTTGGAACTTGTTTCCAGGCTTCTTGATGGAAGAGCCTGCGAACAAGATTACGTCACATTTCAGCATCATTTGTCACATGCATGAAGCAATTTTTCCCGCAACACTGATCTTAAGGTACGTTTCCACTCAGGAAAATTTTCCTCGGACAGGAATTTTTTCCGGATGGCGCATGCGTAGTTTCATCGTAGTTTTGTTTTGACGAAACTACCCATGCGCCATCCGGAAAAAAATCCTGTCCGAAGAAAATTTTCCTGAGTGGAAACGTACCTTTAATTTGTGTAAGCTCAACAGAAATTATTCAAAACACTGGAGGTCATACACTTCATTGATTTTTGACAGCATTGTGACCAGATAGGCCCCGAGGTTATTGGTTCGTTTGTTTTACAGTACTCAAAATATGAAGCCAAAGTTATTTTTTCCTGAACGCTGCAACAAACTATAATTCCACTAGGCAATGCAAAGACTGCTTCTATGTACCATAATTTATTACATCCTTGTCGTGGGAATGTTTGCTAGATGTGGCGTTATATTTAGTCAAATTTGTGTAAGACCGCAAATGGGCATTTTAATAATTAATTGTACAGCATGATACATAAAAGTCGACTTGTAAACCTTGATAGGTCGCGCTTTGGATGGTTTGGAATTTACGTCAACCAGCGTGTAGTGTTTAGCTTCAGTTTCTCGGTGGCTATTTTGGCAGAGAAATTGTAGAAATATTGACTGAGACAATTTATCTAATATCTTGACATCCTTGAAACAATTCATATGGTATAGAAAGGAATATGTTGTCTTAATTCGGGTTTAATAACTTCGAGTGAAATAGTTTTATGGACAGGAGAACTGGTTCACATTGTTCACACTTGTTAAAGAATCGAGCATTTTTACGTACCCATGCAGTCAGTATTCTCTGATCTTGCCAATTTTGCGATGAACATGTTCCAAACCTGCGTAAAAATCCCCGATCGTCTGCAACCATACACCTGTTGAACTAAAGCAGTATATCTCGTCTCAAGTTTTTCTTACACAATCGCATTGGGGTACATAAAAATCCTCGATTCTTGCGAGAGGTTAACCAGGTTTAAACCAAGGCACACCGGTTGACGCACATTCTTGTTATAGCGCTATCGAATACTTGTCAAATATCTTTTATGGACTTTATTTTTATTTAAATTATTGAATGTTTTTCCGTATTTTAAAGTTTCAATCAATAAAATAACACAAATTGTCTTCCTGTCTACCAAGCAATAAAATTAGTTTAAAACACAAAAAATAAATGGTAAACGGGTTTGCACTAGTTCGTTTATTATGAACTTAAAAAATTATTACAACAGGTGCTACTAAAGTTATTTAAATAAACATTCAACACTTCAATCTAACATTGAAATATTTTCACTGGAACATGATATAAGTAAATGCTCCTATACGTATTTATGAAGCTACCCTGAGACGAAATGGCAAGAATGGATCGACATAAAATTCTTGTATGAATCGCAAACATGGATTTGAAGTAATAATTGAAATACGAGACTGAGGACTTTAGCGCGAGTCCGAGTGCTTTGGAACATGCTTCGATCACAAGCACGTGGACTTTAAAATCCCGGTAAACTTCGAACGTCGAGTATTTGAACTGACATCTCAAACTCTTTAACTTCTGACTTTTCAAAGGTATATACTAATACCTCTAGAATGAATATTTTAACACGCCGCGATTTCTTTTCCTCCAGATATATGGATTTCTTATTATTACAGATTATTATTGCAAGTGTGGTCGGAGTAATAAAACTTTGGATAAGGGTAACAACTACACCAGCTGTTGCATCGCAACAGCAACAGTTCAATATGTTCGCCTATTGCTTTCAAATTACATTTATTTCGCAAATGATGTTCGGTGACCTCCATTCTTTATCTTGCCAAACATCTCTTGCCATCTAGTACTAATAACTTTTGGTAATTTGCTAAAATTCAAAGAGCTCAAACGCGCTAAAAATAACATAGCAGGTTTTTTGACTCATGCTTCCTTCTTTACGACAACCTTTCTACTTTATATTCTTCTGATTCCATTTCAGGGTTTCTTCGTCCCAAGTTATATTAAGTATTTCGTAAATGTTTCATACCAGTATTTAACACGTGGGATATTGGATATATCTTAGGACATGCTCAAATTAGTATCTTGAATGTCCTGGGTACTATTGTGACGTATGATGTGCGAGTGTGGTGACGTCTTAACATAATATATTATATCCAGAAAGAGCAAAGTTGACAAGCCACTTTAACTTGCTCCCTTTATAGCTGCGACTAAGGCAGTCATCTTTTCTGATCTTTCAAAATCTTTCGGTTTCAGCATATCCACTTGATCAAAACCAAAACTGAAATCTCTAGCATCAAGCAGACGATTTCTCTTTATACCCCTCGATGACAAGTTGGTTGTCAAATTGCCGCCAAATGATACGGTAAACACCTTGCCATGCAGATGGCCATTTTCGTCAACGAAACGCTTCTCCCGAACAATCGTTTCCAGTTGTGCGATCGCCTGAGATGTTAGACATATAACCATAACATTATTAATATCATCAAGCCATGTCAAGTCTTTCGACAACGAAACCTCAGCGATGTTAACAAGTTCAGTAACACGAACACCACCGTTCGCGGTCGACACTAAAGCATCGCGAAAATTCCTCACAATTTTTATTTGGTCACCAGGAAATTTATGAAGAACTAGAACTTTCTTTGTATCGTCCATCATCTTGCCATGAGGTGGGCCATTTTGAGGGAATTGCTGTCTTTGCCTCTGATTCCTCGAAGAATTATTTCCCATTTCTATATAAATATAACGAAAACATGAAGTCAAAAGGCAAGGGTGAAATATTCTTGAATAATTAATGATATTTACACTGCGCTTTCAAAAGCTGTTGATTGCTATTTTCACCTGCTGCAGGTGCAATATTGGGTGTGGCTAACAATATGGGGACCGGTACTATGGGGACCGGGAAGCAATAATTATTAGGTCTATAAATTTATTGTGGTAGCGTTATTAATTTTCATATTGATAAGCCCGTTTTCCACTTAAGTTATCAACCGTACCGTACCGTACCGTACCGTACCGTAGCAATTTTAACTAGAATTTTAACGGAACGTTTTGCTACGTTTGGGCTGAAGTGGAAACTGACCTTAGCTTAGTGGTGACGAAAGTTCAGAACCTAAAGCGGCGAAGGAAAGATCTCAAGAACCAAGTGGAGCATGATGAATGCATGATGGAAAATGCGATACGTTTTCTTATGATCTATTTTTTACTGAGACTGTTTTATTTTGAACAATAAAGTAGCCATTCAGACCTGAGTTGACGGGTGTCCTAAACCATTGTTAAAAGTTAAACAGCCGTTCAACTGTACTGGTTTAAAATTGACTTCAGAAAACGTTAAAGCAATTTTCCATTGGACAGTTACAATTGCTATGTCTGATATACCCATCTCAGACGGGAAACACGTGTTTTATTTTGTCGCGGCCTGTAAAGACATTTCCGTCGGCAAAATGTGAAACATGTGGTTATATAGTGACCTTATCGCCTTAGTCCAAAATCTGGCAACAAACTGCTGAGGATGTGGGTCATACTTTAATAATCATGATCGCGTAGAGTCGTACAATGGCACGGTACGGTCTACCCTGATCAGGGCAATAGACCTTTTTAATAATGACGTAGAGTGAGGAAAACGTGATGGTACACGCGATCTGATTCGCCCGTGCGTTTG
>JAOTOK010079957.1:0-15894 GCA_025770025.1 Virgularia gustaviana | reverse complement strand
ACGTCTATATTGAAACTGACTGTATCTAGTTCTCTTAGCTTTCTTTTGTCTCTAATCTACAATCTTTCATTTATATGAATGGCCTCGATAGATTTTCATAAAATAATAAAACATAGTGTCATTAGGTACTTTTCTATATCTGCCTTAACAAAAGATCTTGTTTGCTAAAAGAGTCTTTTTCTAATCGTTTTAATTCATATAATTTCCCGTGAAGATAGCAAGTAATCATCAACTGTGAGTCCTAATGAATAAGTCTTTATTATAGAGCGAGTGCAATAATATCTTAAATTAATCAACGCATTTGGAGTTCATACACCAACTGTGCAAGCAAACTGTTTAGCAATTCACACATAAACAAAGGTTTTGTTATTCGTTTAATTATTAAATGTCTCCTGATAAGGGAATCAGCTGTCGGCCATTTTCGTTCTGCTACCCCGGGTTTATTATGTATTTCTGCTTGAAGACGCGTATATATATATACGATGCTCATACACGCATACATATAATATAATCCCGTTGCCGCATGTCAAGCGGCATAAAAACACGGACGCCGGAACGAAATAATGGCAGGGGGGGCATCTTTAACAAAGGGCACTCTCGCTACACTGTCGCGCAACTATGCTTCTGTCACGTCTACGGTTTGGCAGTTCAAATGTTGAAGATTTAATAATTTAATAATTCACAACTCACTGAACAAGGGTATAAATAAATAAATGTACGTAAATAACGAACGATTAATTGACTCTGTGGTAATAGACATGCATGATAACACTCCCAGACGTGGACGCTCTTGCGTCAGTTTACCGAACGACGCTGATCACGTTTGATTTCGTTTTCTAATAATATTTTCCAAAAAAATCAATTATACCAAGATATACCCGAACTGTAAAAATACGTGCTAATCACACACTCCAACATTCAAACTTTTGCAGAAATTCATTTCTACGTCTTAAAAAGGCATGCTTGCCCCCATTCGCCCCCCTTACAAAAAGGGCAGGGAAGGCCTATGCCCTGCGCTCCCCCCCCCCTTTCCGGCGTCCCTGCATGAAAATAGAAAAAATATGAAGATAGTTGAACCTTGCTCAAGTCCAGACAAAATATTTCGCCGTTGATGTGATTTCTTGTGGTTTCAAAAACCCGCACAAGATAGAACCCAAGAAACAACTAGTAATGCACGTAATGTAAAACATAATGAAATAATTATTTCAAGAAATAACGCATTTTGCCGCTCAAGAACATGCACAAGAAGTTTAGGTGTGGTTTTCTATAGCCGTAGCACCATAGCTGTTTATTATAACGACAAACTGTAGTGGCAATATAATTGCAGAATTATCCAAAATATATTTATTATGTTTATATAATATAAATATATTGTAATAAAATATATTTATTATATGTTTAACTAACAACTCCCTTCTTTAAAAGACTAGTTACAAGAGAGGGCGGCTTTGTTTTTGAGTTTGTTCTGTTTATCCCTACTCCCTAGTATATTATTATAGAAGGCGTGAAATTATCATTCATTTTTATAGAAATACTGTTTGTTTCTAAGCAGCTCTTAAGCCGCTTAGCCTGCGCGCAAAGCCAACTGGGATGTGGTATAAACTTAAGCCAGTAGTGCAGTATGGAAAAAGTAAGGAAATAGCGGGAAAACGGACAAAAAATCAAAATATCCACTCAATAATTATAATTTCGGTTCTCTTTCGGTGTTTCGTACTTCTATAGGTTTAGGACTGGTTCAAACGTGGTGTATCTATGTGTCGAATCACAACAACATAAAACAAAGAATATTGTCCCTCGTATCATTAGATTTGACAGAAGCATACGGATTACGGTTTGTTTACATCTACAATTCTTCATCGGGATCACGCAATAAGACGTGAAATCAATTTGTTCCATTGCCATTGAAGTGACTCTTACGAGTATATAGGGAGCGGTATAGTTACTCTGAATATTTTCAAGTTCAACTTCTGCCGATTTGACGCATGTGATCCGGCGGTTGTTTAAGTCTTTGCCTATACCGATGCACTATTTTTTTTTATTCTTAGTACTAAAAGTCGCCTTGTTTGATACACCGCGGTTAGACATAGGACAGACAGAAGGTAATTTCTTTAAAACTCACCTGTATTCTCGCCTCGCTGATGTTAATCTTGGCAGCAAGTTCCTCGCGAAGGGCAATGTCAGGGTAATGCTTTTTTTCAAACACTTTTTCAAGCTCTTCTAGTTGGCTCTTAGTAAACGTGGTGCGGTTTCGCCGTTGTTTGCGTCGTATAGCCGGGTTATCGTCGGCGGCTAGGCATGGTGGTGTTGTTTGATACGGCCGGTACAAGACCCTGGTCAAATGTTCTAGAAATTACATGTATAATATGAAATAATCACTGCAGTAGTGCATCTTACAAAATAATATAATTATTCATTTCTTTTCTACAATATATTTTTATTACCGTTAATGAACATAAAAGTATCCTATCAGGGCCTTACAAAGTTTAATGCACGTAGCCTTAGGTGTGATGCATCTAGCTGCGTGTTAAGGAGAACCGTTTACACTCGAGACTTTCTCAGCGTTTTCAGTTCTCTATATACCACTATGCCGGAATTGTGTGCTGCAGCGCAGGCATTTTCTGTAGGCAGTTGATCCGATTTGACAAATTCGACTCGAATTATATAATTCTTGAGAAAATGCGTTGCAATTAATGGTCTATACGCTATAGGCGAAAAAGTGGTTTATGGTGTAATAATATCATTACAAGCGCTTTGTAGCCTTTATTATATTAGATATAGTTAGGGCGGGTCAGGTACTACTCAACAATACCCTGAAATGGAAATACCAGACTAACCAAGAAATCTTATGCAACTATTGAACCTCAAGAAACAGCGAGGAAATTGCATGATTTTCACCGTCAAAAACAATATTTTAAACACTCGTTTTCGCTCGTTCGTTAAGTACTGTTTCCGGCACTCGCCGGTAAAATAATATGTCATATTTCTTGGCCACCGTAAATCATTCTCACTACATATAGGGGCGTATCAACCGCGTGGCGCAAACTGAATAAAACAGATTCATCTTGGCATTTTGTATATCGTTTTAATATCGTTTCAATCCTATTGCGAATTCAGTTCACCTTTTTGTTAGACATGAAACATACATTAGTTGTAAAAAGTCAATGCTGGGACATAATGTTTCAACAGAATGCATTGCATATATGGCGCGGAAGACGTTATGTGATCTAATTGTTATATAAAATTCGTTACGTTTATGATCCCTATATAACAATCGAAAATAATACGTCTTATTTACAAAACGAGCAATTAACTTTATTATATTAATGTAAAATGCTAACTTCATACACATGACCAGAGTTCAAAATTAAACGCAGTACATATATTAATTCATAAATTTATATTCTTATTATTATTATTGAAAAAAAAACAGGAGCTACTACAACTATATTACAAAGCTAGCTATATTATACATATATATCATTAATAGTGCATTTATTCGTTATTATTTTTTCAGGAATCCAGTATGAAAACATCGAGTAAAAAATACAAAAGTACAAATCCTATTATTGTGACCACCGCCTATGTTTCAGGCAGACATACATGAACACCAAGTTGTGAACTATAAAAATGCTCCGTCGGATCTAAACATGAAGCCTAAATTCAATGTCATTTTCAGTCAATGCTCATGCTGTCATTGCTCGACGCATGACGGTTAACGTTATATAGGATGAAAACGTTTCGCACTAAACAATAAATTAACTGAATTTAGCTAACTTTTCCGGATAAAAACTCATAAATACGAAAAGCTTAATTTCTCCAGTATCAACTTGTGTTTTGATAGTGTTTTAATATCAACTCTCTGCTGCATGTTTGCTAAACAATGCATGTAAACGTAGATAATACTATATGAAAAACAGAAAAGCTTCTAGAATTAAACATTTCACGCAAGAAGACGGTTGTTAAAAAAGCCTTTTTGTTTATCGAGGTGACCTAACTGCCTTTTTAAAATACAATCTTTGGAAGATCGCGAAAATTGTGTTTCTTAAAACGATTAAATTATTTATTATTTAAGAGAAGGGAATCTTTCAATACAAAAGAGAGCTAGTACGGAGTTTGTTGTTATCAAAGCTAGTTCAACGTGAAACCATGCACTCTGGGGAATTTCTTTCGGGGTTTTCTTTAATATAGCTGCTTTTGTAGCCTGCGATCTCTTGCATCAGCCAATTTCTGGTTTCAATGCATGTTAATGAACGTAGCATAATGTTAACAACATGAAAAACGAGTCCCTGGCCCCTGGCCCCTTTTTACTTAGCTAACATGGCTTTAACATGGCCAGAACACCCAATTATTTGTTCTGTAATCGTATAGCTTTGCAGTCAACGTTTGTGTGGCAGGGACTGAGGCAGAGCCGTGTGATCAAATTTGAAAACAAAAGTGAATCAAAGTATAAAAGTGGATTGAGTCTTAGCTAACAAGATGTCCGATTATCGTTATCAGTGCATCTAAAATACAAGACCTAGTTATTTCTTCAAGAAATGGTGAAAATTATGCTTTAATGCCGTTTTGTAATCAATCAGTTGTATATTATTGTCATAGCACTAAATAACCACTGGCATATAGAGACGTACGTGGCTATAATATGTTTAAGCAGAAAGCATTTCATGCTAAAGAAGATGTTTATCGAAGCTAGCTCCCAAAGCGAGCAACTATAACTTGTCGAAAATCGTAAAAACCTTGTTTCGATGCATTGTTAAACTATCAGCCTTTTCGTTTTGGGGCGGTATAGCAATGTGTCTAACTGTAAGACGAAAAATTTAAAAACAAAAGAGAAACTCGAGGCATTGGTCTGTTAACAAAACGAGATCGAGATCACACCTGCATGCTGAAAGCTCTGACTTCGCTCGCGCTGGAAATAAACTTTTCCCAAGATAAACGTTCGTTTAGGGCCGGTGTCAGGACGCAGCAAATCAGAGCGAAATGCACAAGCAGACGCATGTTTGGTTATTAACAAAATGGTTTCGTCGTTTTTCTATATGAAGCGAAAACCTAATTTCGTATCTGTAAAACCTTTCATAAATTACCGTTTTACAGCTAGGGTGCTACTGCCTTATAGGTCGGTCAGACGGCTAACAGTAAAACATTAGAAAATGCACTATAATGATTAGTGCCGATACCTATTGAGGTAATGTTAACGACAAAAAGGGCAAAAAGGAGAAATATTTACTTACGTGATGAAGGTACGGCATGGTCGATGTTCAACATCTCACTGATGTAGTGTGGCTGTGGCTTCGACATGGTCAACGAGCTGAGGCTGGATGAAAGCATGGTTGATCTGCACGATGTCCTTGGTTGGCTAATCCTTAGTCTCGTCCTCTCTTGCGTGTGTGTCGTGCTGCTTTCGTTGGGCGACTAAAAGCGCAGCGTTGTGTTTCGCGCTTATATACTCGCACTGCAGGTCACCGGGGTGTGCGCACTACGTCGACTACGTAGACGTTCAAATATAGCTTCGCGCGATAACTGCAGGTGCAGCCTGGCAAATCGCGCACACACGCAGGCCCCTATCACTGTGATTACGTCGTGTGTTTAACACAAGTCGCCGCCAGTAAACAAGAACAATGAAAATTTCATTAAAAAACAAACTCTTGAAGAGGATTTCGTCTAATGAGGCTAGGAGGAGCACCTGCTACCTGGGAAAGAGCGCGCGCGACACCAATGTCGGGCGAATATTGCTCTCCAGTTAGCATTATCACTGAAGAAAACAGCGCTGTTTTTGCTGCGTGGATGCACGCACGGCGTGACCTCGTGGGGAGACGCTGAAGTCTAGTGTATGGGACACACGTAACGCGCACAGTTCACCTGTCCCCAAACATATACTATCTGCTTAATTGCAGTGCGTTACAGCGTTGCGCAGTTGTGCCATTTAACCGGTCATGGATATTGCCCCTGTTGACAAGGCCGGGCGTTTTACCAAGCCAAATACCACTTGCACAAATAGACTGTTAGCATGATAACAATGTAAAGTAGTCGAGAACAAATAACCTAACTGAACTTTGGTCCTCATCATGCTCGACATCGGGTCAAGATCAATTTTTTAGTCCTTTAAATCTCATCAGCGTCACGCAGCGGGGCCACTGGAATAAATTTCGTTAAAAACTGACACTAAACGCATTTTAGCTATAGCCGAATTTAATCATCATGAGCCCGATCGATGTAATATGGCAACGGCAATTCGACGATTGATCAACGGCAGGCCAATAGATTACCAGGCTATTTAATACCGTGGCAAACAAATGAAAATATATAGATATATCTTAAACAGGAACAAAGGCAAAATAATCTAGCTATCAGTTAACAAATTGTTTCGAAAACGTCTTTTTAAGTTATTTGCCGACACAATTTCCGCTGAGTGAACGCCTTCTTCCTTTTAAACTTGTTTTAGCTGATAGAGCTACGTGGCATACGCTTAAAACGTATTTAAATTTGAAGATTCTCAAAAAAACCATCGTTGCGCTCGCAGATTATCAAATCATATATGACAATTAGCCTCTGTTATATCCATTGAGTTCATTGTTTGCTCGATGACAGATGTTTCTTCATGATTTATATATGTATATAAAGATGTATAGATGTATATATACATATACTGTGTATTAAATGTCATATTTTAACCGACGAATGTCATTTATAAATTTCGGTACAAATTCACTCGAAGCTGACAACCCAATCAAGTTTCCCATTAGCGGTATACGCTAAAAATAATGCCAGTAATTAATTCTTGTTCGAAGTTCAATGTTGCGCGTAAGTAAGTAATAAAAGTGGTTTTGCTATAGACAGCTTTTGCTTGAGTAAGGCTTATACAACAAGTATAAACTTGATTTAGAATTTTTCTCTGTCTAACATTAGACGATTGAATTAATCGTAAGGATAAGACTTTTAGGCGGGAAAGGGTTAAAATTGGTCTTTCTCAACCGTTATCCTGCATGCTGCACCGTGCAGGTTGCCGATAATACGTGAGACAAATTTACACAGCTCTCTCACGACTGAGTTAAACCCTTATTATCTATGCGACTCATCTATACCCCTTTCAAGACTAAAAATTATATGGATAATGAAATATTACTGAAAAGTTCGCAAATGTACCGGAGTGAAAAGATTGTACATGATATTGTTTAGTTTTAAATCGTAGCTTCTCTGGACATTAAGTCAAGTAAAATGATCAGATTTCATGCATATATGAGAATATTATATGACGCTATAATGTGAATACTATAATCATGAGACTTTCTCGTTGGTAGCCAGACAAGAAATCACAATCAAAGGTAAACGCGTCTGTGGTATTAAAACTCGAAGAAATGACAACAAAACAAAGTATCATACAAATATCCGCCTTTTAACTTTACTTAACAAGACTACGAGACTTTTTATGCTTGTATGCTGAAAATGTACAATTGGGTATCTACATTCGACCCTTAAATTATTGTCGATGATTCGTTCGCGCAGGCCTCATTATCGTCTCAGATCATATAATTGGAGGCATGTTTTTTATATATGAAGATTAATTTCATAGCAAAGTAAATAAAAGTGTAATTATCACAGGATACTGGGATGCAATTCTCCACACATAATATTTACTTGTATATATTTATATGAACGTCTGAAATTTCATCTGTTGTTAATTTAGCTGCATGAGCAAAAACAATTTGATGTGTACCCGTCAGGAGATTGGTAAAGAAATTAACTCAATTTGGCTCCTCAAAGGAGATGACGAGGTTTTTTATTAGTTTGTCGTAAAATACCATATCTCAATAAAGCTAAAATGATTTGCTAGGATGCCGCTGTGTGGCCTGAGTCATGGGACAAAGTCATCTGCCCAAACTTTAAACAATCATTAATGCTTTTTGATAGCCTGTTGCGTTAACCGCGTCCACGCATTGCGTTTCTTCAAAAAAAGCTTTCTGCGAAAAAAAGCAAGTAAATCCTTTCAATGTATCTCCTTCATATTGTCGGTTCACGACAATATTGTTAAAAGCATTACATTATTACAAAGATATGGCCTTATAATATGCATGCATGATAAAACTTTAACCAATGGGTCGGTTGGAGCTAGTGTAGCCGATAATAGGACAAAATAGTTGATATGTGGTTGGCACTAAGAACGAAATGCATGCTATTTAAATTGATAACATACCCTCCATGTAGAACGCGCGTTTATGTATGAAAACGTCGAGAATCGGAGTGATTTAAGGTATATTTAACAACGGTGACTACAATCCGTGTGTTTGAAACAAAACGATCAAGACAAGCAAAACGCTCGCGATGACACAAGCAGTTATTTCGAAAAGTAAACGCTTACGTGCAGCAGTCAATTTAATCTAAAGTATTTTTTGTGTTCCTGTTCGTTTTTGCTGTGTTACAAACATTGTCAGAAGCGAATGACCACGTCTGCGAGTTACGCAGGTTTAACAAATTCAGTATGTTTTTACAACTATATACTGAGACCTGGTATAGTTTTTCATCCAAATCCCTTTTTTCGTGGTTACATGATCATGAATAAAAGAGCACACGAGTATACATCATACCTGACGAGTGCGCTATAGAGTAGCATACGAGCGTACATAGGAGCGATATAAAACTACAATAACATATACCAGTACATATAGAGACGAGATTATAGAAAAAAGTGTAATATAGGTAACAAGTACATAGGAGAAACATCACAAGTGCAGTATATTAGTAAAATTAAATACCATTTACATGTAGCATATGAGTGCATATAAGGATCAAGATACTAGTACAATAACATATAGAAGTGCACTGAAGAAACACACGAGTGTATATGAGCAATATTTAAGTTTAAATAACATATTACGAGTAACATACAAGTCGAGTAACATAGATGCATATAGCAGCAACATAGCTACCACGAATGCAACATACTACGAATATGTGTTCGGAACAAGCTCGTAGAAAGTTTGTTATCAATTTGTAATAAGGCAGTTTACCGTGTTGGTACAGCCTTGTGGATATCAGGTTGTTCTTAAGTTGATGACCGCAAGACGATATTAAATGTTAGAAAAAGCTCATAGCAATTACGTATTATAAACAAACATGATAACAATTTGTTGGCTTGTACTTGTAGCAAGCTAGACTGTTGTGGCCTTGTTACAACTTGTGCGATTCCAGGAGTGTAGTCGAAGTAAAATTAATAAATAACATTTACAAATAACATGAAAATAGAAATAATATACGGGCCGCTATATAGGAGCAACTACAAGTACAAGTACGACTGCATAGGAGCAACACGTGTGATATTATTAGTCAGTAGCCATATATAGGGAATGCGTATTACTTTGGATTAACGAGTACCGGGGGCTTCGGTATATACCGGTACCGTAGCCTAATCTACTTTTGTAATTTACATGGCTGTTTGTAGGGTTTTGTCCTCATTAGAGTTTATTTTTGTTCTCAGGAAACCGTAATCTATTGCTGGGGGACATAACGTCAACTTTATTATAAAGTTAATGAATTTAGAGCGAATCACTTTCGATATAGGATTTGTCAAAATATCATTGTATCACATGCATAGACGCAATCTTAATTCAAAAAAGCCCATATCTTCCGTTAACAAGACTTTGGTAGGAGTATTTTAAGACACAAGTTATATATATATGACGGGTGGATTTTTTTCAATCGGATTATAGGTCTAAGGAGTGATTACCAATATGAGCAAGCAGTAAAACTGACTTCATATATCGCTTTATAGCGTGAAACTTGGAGTAGCTAAGCTATGCTATAGTTTTTAGATATATATATACGAATTGCCATGCGACGTTCATTCCCAGAAGTCCCCCCAAGAATTATACCCACACCTATATATACATAGAAAAGAATGACTATAACTAAGGGAATCCAAACATATACATGCGCCCGGTTTCTTATTTTTGATGCTCACTGCATGCATTTATTATGCATGGTTAGATTTTGTACTACTACTATACGAGACCGCATATTATAATTATTGTATTAAAGCACGCACAAGCATATCGCCCAGTTTATATAATATACATTAAACTTTCTTTACGAGGTTACTCATTTAGTTTAGGCGGTGTAATCATGCTGATCCTTTAATGTTTTTACCGTGAGTAAAATCTAATAAGACATTGCCAGTTACATTAAATTCTCTCAAACGAAAACAACTGGAGATGAATTAGAAAGATAAGGAACAGAGCCCTTAAAATTAACACATAGCTTGTTTATGATGCATAATCACCGTATTACTTCTATGCGAACATGACCGTCTTGTGTTCGTTGAACACACAGCAAGTCATCCTTCATAAGCATTTGAGTATACAACGAACAATTAAAAAAGAGTTTTCAAATTTGCTTGTAAATGAGAAATTAATTGATTGCAGAGTACGGTTAGCAACCTAGGAGGTGTTTTGAAGTTGGCTGTTTTGAATTACTTGTAAAATATGGTTCATTACCCCAGTTTTAGAGATTTGCGTGCATTGAAAGCAACATATAGCAGATTGAACGAATATACTAGATTGTAATGAAACGAAGATTTTATCCATATTGCGGTGTTAATAATGATGATATGATGCGAACAAGGTCGTAATATATAAACAAGAATAATGAATAGTGATTGAATTTCCATATTCTATATTAAGTGCGTCGATACCTCGTTATAGGCAAGCGAATATTGATGTATATTTTAATGGTTGAAAAATCTTAATGGTACAAAGGAGCCGTTGCACCTGACAATTTATTAATAATACACTATATGAACAAAAATATGAAATTTTTGAAGGGTTATGAATGAAATAAGTCTAACCTTACTCTATAAATTATATATTTAGAATTAATTTAAACTTTTTCCTATAACGTTTGGCTCATGACATTAATGCTTGTCATTCGTATATGAAATAATATACTTCATCTATACTACTGAAGATATTTGGTGCTGAGTGGGTAGTGTCAAAGAAAAGAAAAAAGTGAAATAAAAAAAACGGAAAGTGCAGAGAAGCACGCCAGCGGTATTGGAATACAGTTGACGAATGTCGTTTCGAGAAAATTAAATGAGTCACGAAATATATATAAATAAATATAATATATTCTTATTTTGTCTAACCGTTCACCACCATAGCATTCGATGAAATCCATATACTTATTTTTTATCGTTTAATACAGCTCAACGAACCAGAAATATCTAAAAACCCCTCGTTAAAATTTCTTAACCTATTTACTCTTTGTATAATATACTTTAATATTATAAGTGAGCATCTGCAGTTTTTAGATAAAATTCTCTTGAAATATGTATAAGTATTGAATACTAGTCTTCGATTCTGCTGCAGTAAAGCAAGATTAAAGGAGAAATTTGCGACAATGTTTCCAAACCATATTTAAAAAGTGGTTTTTATTTTACTATCAGTATTTCAAGAACATCGCGATATGTTTTTTATCGAGACACATTTTCTAATGCACTTTTGCTTAGTGAAATGAACAGTGCTACGATTATTACGGGGATGCACGAATGCTAGCTTGGAATAAGAACAACAAACAATGCCTGCAGTCCATGTTATTGCTTTTAATTATCACCTGAGGCGAGTTCGCTGCCGCATATCAGGGAACAAAAAAGATCTCTTTTACAACTAAGAGCGTTGGGTTATTGCTCATGTTGTTGAAAAGGCGACATATGTTTTTTTAGAATCATTAATTGTTTTTCCATGCAAATTAGTGGTCACGGACAAAGTGTCGTGTCAAGGTAATGAACAAAGATAATATATATTGAAGAAAGAACCGGGCGACAGAAACATACTAGTACGAAATTCTTTCAAGTAAATACACGTCTTTGTACGTTATCGATGGCGTCGGAGCTCTACATAATATTGACAGATAATGACAAGCCATACCAAACTTAGAAATCAACACATGTTATATAGCTAGGGTAACTCGGCCGACAGCGGGTCGAAAAGGACTACTTAGATTGAAAACATGAAAAAATCCAACTTACTTACTACAAGAGAAACGATCGCGGTATACGATATTGGATATTGTGTTAATAATTAACGTTGAAGCAGTCGTATTGATAATATTTGTTAGTCAAAAAATGCTAAGCCGTTTTTGCGAGTGCAAGATTGAGTAAGATAGGTTCGTATATTATGAGAGCAAAGTAAACAACTACTGCGGAATCGCTTTTGTAAGCCCTTTCGATATATAGTAATGTTAAATTCAACGTTAAATGTTAGAGCTAGATCGCTATAGCAAAAAGCACATGCATTGATTTTTAACACTTTTATTCACACAGTCCAATATACCTAGTCTAACTACTTTTATACTCTGACTAACGCACGACAAGAGGCTTTACACTAATAATAAAGGGATAAGTTTCAGCAAACAGAGTGATGCACGCACCGATGAAGTTGAAGCTTAATTTCAACTCCCTACGCCGAGATTTCAGTACTTAATATACAGTTCTACAAATATACCTATCCTAAATGCAAAGGATGGCATTGCTCCTCATTCCTCAAGTCGAAACAGTTCAAACAAATGTTATGCATCAATGACCGAAACACGCATCATATGTAGTAAGCTTTGTTGCAGACTTAGAGACAATCCTTCTTTCATTTTCTATCAGTTGAAATATACAAATACGGATAGAATTATAACTTATTAATATTATGCAAGTTGGACAAAAAGCACCCTTTGTCATTTATGTTAAAACTTTTAAAGAATGACCAAAATAGCATATTAAGAAATAAACAAGGTTATATACAACTGAGTAACAATGCAGAAACCGCTGTTAATACTTGAGCTTTATAATGTGGATTTCAACTATATATACTGTCTGTATTACACATCACATTTGCTTTCGTAACTGTGTAAAATATAAAAGTGGTGAAATGCTAGATACATCCAAACACAAAATGTTAGTATTTTATATAACCATCTAAACTCGCGAGATCCAATAAAAAGTGATGTCCTATTTCTAATCCTTACATTCGAAATAGTTACAGTGAAAAATCGAATGCATGCATGTTGAAATACAAAGAAATTTGTAACAACCTGCTTGCTTGAATGCTGTAATCGTGATAGTCTACAAATGTGGCTTTTGACATTTACCCCAAGCCTAACTGCCCATAATGGCTGTGTATTCCGCTCTAGGCGGGTGAAAAATAAAACTTATCTTGCAAATATTTCAATTACAATAATACAGTAATAATTGGTACAAATCTATACACATTGACGATTATTGCTTAATAATTTCAATATGGAAACGCTTGCGCGGCAAAACCGGGACAACTACCCCTAAGGCTATATCTTTCTACCTAATTAGCATGATAAAAATTTTGAGATGCCTAAATGATTAGACTAGAAAAATCATAAGATATATTATATACAACGCAACGTTTAAAAGAAGCAGAAAGCCAAATTGACGATTAATAACTGTATTTTCCGTACTGTTACAGGATTCTGAAATTCTAATAACTTCTCGCCGTCCGCATCAGTATTTGCCATATTCTCTATTTCTAGACGACCACTTTTCATCTATTTTCCCAACTTTACGAAGTTCCCACTCAGAGTAAGTTCGATGATGTGACCTACACAAGGGGTAAATCTTACAAGCCGCAATTATTAATTAACAAGATGTAGCGAATCTGTAGAATGGACAACTTGTTAGTTGTTACCAACCTAACTAACAACTTGTTGGATACTTGTTAACAATTCTGAGCCTTGGCATATGCGAGACATTGCGGTCCGGGCTTGATGTAACAAACCTGTTGTGGCCTTGTTACAACTTGTGCAATTTCCGGCGTGTATACTCAGGGGCGCTGGAGCCACGGGGGCATGCAGCGGGGGCAGTTGCCCCCCCTGCCCTAGATTGCTTCCGGCGCCCCTGTGTATACTACAGTGTTACGACTAGTCCGTTGAATACAGATGATGCAATCGGTTAATTGTATGATAGCTGCTCGCCCGTTATACATTCAAATTTAAAATGCCTTGAGGACGCTATTGTTATACCCAAGTACTATGTATACGTGGGCCCCTATAAGGGGCTGATTACATGCCCGCCTATATTGACGTACGGAAAGATTAGGATAACGATTGGAATAAGAATAACCATGTTAAAATTAAACAAGCTGCCTTTACCCATTAAAATATTTACTCTTATTATACTTTAAGAACTGGGCGGGAATCCCAACACGGTCTCGAATCTTTCCACATAGTCTGTTCCCACGCAGAATGCACCGCAAGGCAGTGGCGACGCAGTAACACAAAAGTTAGAAGTCTATGAAAACTGTGAGTCTTAAATTTTGAATTCGATTCCCCCGGTCCCCCCTGGCTTAGCGTTCCAGTTGTATAGAGTTCAATGGGTCAGTATGCCACCCCAGGATACCCATATCATGTCATTAATCGTAAATGATCGTATTTGTAATTTTTACCCAACAATATAATATGTGATTTTTATTTATTTGTCAAGTTTACCTGTAGCTACAGGTATAGCAACTAAGGGACCAGTTATTGTTTATGACCGGGGTGGGCTCCGAAAAGAAAGCTGTGGAAGCCGGAAAAAAATTTACCCCAACTTTTGCTTGAATAAATTTTACTCTATACCCTTGTAAGCTGTAAAGAAATTAACCGATATTTTTTCATTCCTCCATTTTTAATATATTTTATTCCTCATAATATTTTAATGTAGATACTTTAGGTAGGTAAGTGAAAAGTAAAATAGTGACAAACCATGTACTGTAGTTGTAACTATATACCGCTACACAAAATGGCAGAAACAATACCACGTGGTTGCCAGTTCAAGAAAATTGCCACCATTTTACATTTCGCTTGTACCAAGCGAAATTACTATGCTCACACTGTTCGTACGTTATATATATCATGGTAACAGTACATATAGGAAACTTTTAATACTTCTATATATAGTTTGTTGGAATTTTAAAATATAATATTAAATTTCTTATTATACCCCATTTTTTACCAAATAATTTTTCAGTCACCCCACCTTCGTCCCCCGCCCCGGTCATAAATAATGAACGGTCCCTAAATCATGCACTAAACACCAATGGATAGATAATTCCTTCAATTTAAGGATGGTTTGGATCCAAGAGAAATGCTGTTTCAAGGAAAATTTAGTTGAAAATTAAAATGAAACATGCACTATGAGCATTTGCTGACTTGAATGAGGATTCCTTAAAATCTTATATCGGAAACGATCTTTTAAAAACTTAAAAAAGTTCTAAAACAGAAAACACTAACATGGGGTAAATATGTAAAACATTCCCAAATAACCTAGATATAGTTAGGCTGGATTTCAGCCCGATTGTTATATGAATGATCTGCATGCATGTATGTTTATTTGGATACATAAGATTTTGTTTAAAATAAAAATGTTTCGTTTCCTTATTTTTAGCTAACTATACAACGCTCCGTTTTCTACTTGCTTAAAAGCCGATCACAAACCTTAGACCCGGCTGAAATCTCACGTGTATTACTGGCTGGAACAAAGAGACCATATGTCTTCTAAAAATATCAATGGTTCCATTTGTCTATGACGTAATGTTCAATTCCTAGCGGTGAGCCGTGTAAGATTTTAATAGGAGCCGATTTCACTGCTTCTTCAATAAAATGAAAAACACTGTATCTCTAAAAGCTGTTTTACACTGATTACTAGTACGTAGTGAAACGTACCGTATTTCATTTTCATTGTTTATTAACAATAGAACTAATAAGACTAATGACTTTCACACAAAAGAAATCGCTACTGTAAAGTACGATAAGGTTGAAGTAAAAATCCAAATCGGCTTTAAGGCCGTTTTCCACATCAACCATATCGTAGCGTAACGTACCGTATTCTATTGTTTCATGAGCACCAGAGCAAGA
>JAOTOK010079846.1:0-15894 GCA_025770025.1 Virgularia gustaviana | reverse complement strand
GCTTTGTGAATGTTTTTGCAGCGTTTATTTCAACGATACGCATATCAGCCGCCATTTTTGAAATAGGTCTATAAAGACCTTGTTGGTCCCCAAAGCGTTAATATTCTAACGAAATCCAGTTGGTCCTTAAGCACAAAAGGTGAAAGTAGCCGGAATTTATAAAATGAATTTCCCTATGATACTGAACAATTTTCTACTATGAGAATTTTGCACAATAATAAGATCATAATAAAGCTATGGCGGGGCAGGAGTCTCGTGAGGTAATGTATTTTAGGGAGCAACAACTGAATTATATCAACAAGATCTAATAATACCATGCCATATGTTGTTGTCCACTTGTATGCTTCTTATGGTAAAATTATTGTCAATTTTGACAATATATTGATACGCTGTTTACTTATTCAAATCTATTTAGCTTCAATTTTATGATCATATTGGACCAGCATTTGTTCCAAACAAAGACAATGATAAATATATTAAGAAGATTAATAAACATGTACAATTTAGTAATTGTAGAAATTATTGGTCATAAAAATCATAATGATTGTTTATTGCACAAATACATATTTCTGGCGTTTGACAAGGTGTAACAGTTTTATCGCGTTTTTTCCTGTTTTTGGACGACGAGAGCGGGCTATTTTGGTTGCTTGTGCTAATGTTTAATGCCATGTTTTCATTATTTGAAGTGCATCAGAAGTAATCTTGGGGCATTATGGCTTGTTTTGATTTTCTTGTCATCTTCAAATTAGCTCTGAGAGTAACAAAAACAAAAGACAGATAATGTCGCCGACGGTTCAAGCTCAGGGGCCATGCCTGGCGCTGTCTGGCTGCTGCTGCCGCCGCCGCTGTTGCTGCTGCTGCCGAGATTTAACAGCTCAGTAACGCTTTGACAACTGATCGCGACGGCTAAGTCGTCGACGATAGTCGCTGTTGAAAATTAGAACATCTGTTATCGTTGCTTCAAGTTTATTAAAGTGATTTGGCCGCCAGGTCAGGAAATAATCATCTGGCGAAAGCAAGTAAAAGTTGAGTTGTACTCGTACAGGTACTCGAGGCTAGGAAATATCCATAACGCGGCCCACACACGACAAACGCGCTAAAAACAGTCGCAATCGCACTTGGAACTGCCACAATATACACCTTGATATCGTACTTTTGTTGACTCAAATGCATTTGAAACAATAGCAAGACATGCAACTTGTTCTAGTAAGTATTGTTGCAGATATATTTGATTTAAGCGCGATTCCTAAAACACAGCCATTGCGACATTTCTCGTCGGTATACGAACATTATTGTTGACGAGTCATGGAAACACAACACAGGATGATTTCCTTTTTTAAGTCTTCCCGTTATAAACAAGCTTATATTTGAACCAGTCGTGCTGTGCATGATCAATAACCTATAACGTAACGTGCTCCCAAGGAAACAGACAATAAACACACAAGACAATATTTTTCTCCGTCCTGGTGCGTGCGTCGTAGTATGGCCAACCAGTCTGAGCATGTGAACGAGCGAGCAAAACCGGCGCCGTCGTGGACGCTGTCGGGAGGTCTGGACGCTAAAGTCTTCGAGGATGATATTAATCTTGTTTCAGAATAAATTATGGTCGGGCTTTTCTCGAGTGTCAATTCCGCTTAGGCTGATATACATCGCTTTCCTCAATTAGAAAACTTATTTAAGCTATTAAAAATACAAGAACACTTTCACCTAATTACCGTTGAGATGTCCAATGACATTAAAAAGTTCAAAATGTGATGTGGTGTACTGTCGCCTTATCGCTTTACACGAGTTGAATGCAATCGGTGATGATGACGGCGGAAATCTCAGCAAGTAGCACGCTGCAACAAGAACGGTCGTTCCGAAACCACCATTAACAGATAATGAAGATTTTTCGAAAAATAATTAGGACGAAATAATTAGAACGAAAATACATAATCAGAGGTGCAACCCGTCGAGTCGTGAATGTCAACAGCAAAGCGGACTCAAAGCGCCTGGCATTGTCTCAATCAGAGCTCGTGTGATTTGTTGTTAAGCGCGCACTGCTGGTTAACTGGCAATTATGTCGTGAATCACCAGGCCGTGATGGTGATAATTTCAACCGGATTAACTGATTGTTACGCAGTCAATGACAATTTCCAAAACATTAGGGTCAAGTCAACCGTCTCAAACAACTCGACATGTTTTATTTTAGTAGTGTGTCCGTTTATCCCGCCTTTCTGTCAGTTGATCAGGATGGAGGCGTCAGAGGCCAGCATGACGGCCAGGCGCAAACAAAGCGAGTGACATTTCGTAATACGACACCGGAGTTGGCGACTTCACACTGAGATTATTGAAGATAAACGAGCTGTAGTGTTGCGCTGCTCTGCTGTGAACGCTGTTTGTGCGTGTTCAACGTCGCGGACACGTGGCTGCACATTTGCGCAAATATTACGCGTGCGCTTTTCTCATCGCCATGTTCCTACGTAGCTCTTTTCAGTACTGTGCTGTACGTTTGCTGTTGCCGGTATTTCCATCACGCGTTTACTGCGTCGTAACAGGTCATGTCAATACTCTGCTGTGTTGTGTGTTGGGACGAGAAGCTGCGTGTAGCGCAAGAGCAAACATCACAATGAGCATTACCAGCAGGTGCTGGGTTTGTCAATCATGAACGAGCAACGGGCGCTCTTCTTTGCTAGACACATTTATAATATTGTTTTGTGTTTTAATTAACCGAGGTGTGAGTTCGCGCCATTTCATGTGCCACGAGAGTCAACTAAATACACCATTCAAATTACTTTTCCAAATCTTATGGCAGCTCGCCTGTCAGATTTTTGAAAACCAACTGCACCACACAGTTTCGTTATGAGATTTGAAAGATGGGACACGCCTATTCCAGCATATGTATAAGTTGATATGATAAGCGAGACAATACCAAGTGAAATGTTTGGACTTATTATTTCGACTCAGATAAGTACTGCACGCTGATTGGTCCTCGTCGCAAATTGTTTTCACTCCGTGGTGTTATATGATAGCACAAAGTTATGAAGGGCACTCGAGGAATTTACTCGTTTCTCTTCCTGTCCCTGCGCCAGTTTGTGCTCGCCACTCACGTTCCTAAAGATATTTCGTTGTTCGCAACGGTTTCACGAAGCAGCCGAACAAATAGCTTGTAAATGAATGCTAATTGTTGAGAGAAAGTGGTTTAAACCGTGGTCAATTCTCGCCGATTAATATACAACGGGTGGATTTATTAAAATCCAAATTCTCCTTACTGCAACTAATTAAAACTTCTATGGAAACTTTTAGTTTGATTGACAGGGGATGTGGCAGGAAGCTATGAGACAAGCTTGACAATTCGTTAGGAGTTGTGATGACGGGGAAACAGTTCAAGGCCTTCATTTGGTTGACGGGTTGTAAGTTTAGAAAGCTATCCAACTGAGTTGGGCCTCGTAAACTGACAGGATTCTGAAACGTTATTGTAATCACTAAAAAAACCCTAATTTAACGAGTTCATTCATCGCGGCAGCAGCAGTATAAAGATCTCGTATGGCTCAACGGGTTAGTAGACAAACGATCAGAGCACACAGCGATGCAGTACTTCTGCGAAATAAGCGAAGTGCGTTCATTCTACCGAATCGGTAACAGCGTCCGTAGTGAAAGGCTTTTATTTAGTTATCCGCGTACCCATCTGCATCCGAAATGAAGCTTTATCGCATGAAAATTAATTTCTCTTTACAGGCCTACGATGACACTAACTATGGATCGATGGAAGGAGCGACCACGTCTATGTACAGCGTCCCTCATTCAACGTATGCCAACGGTAGCGGTGGTGCTGGATCGATGCATCTGGTCACAGGTCAACATCCATTTACTGCTGCTGCTCCTGTAGCTGCTGCAGCACATGCAAGCGCTGCTGCTGCCGTTGCAGCCGCAGCATTTCATCCAACAAGTTCAAACGTACCATCTGTAATCAGTGCTGTCTCGGATATACACAAAAGGGATAAAGAATTAATCTACGGGTAAGTCACTCAGCGTTATTTTGACAGAAATATCACACCTCCCCATTATACTCAAGCTGATCAACTTGCGATAGTTTTGGTAATCTCGCTGCATGTTGCATGTCCTTCGTACATCATAATAGTCCTCGTACTGGTCCCTCCAACCCATGTCGGCCTGATGGCGCTGCAATCGAACGAGTATCAAGCTGTGTACTCGCTTGCGTTTGATCACAGCCATGTCAAACTGTCAGCGAAGCTTAATGTTTAATATTTCCTAAAGAATGAAGTGTTCGCTTAGGTTATGGTTTGTTAGTACATACAAAGTGATTGATAGAAAGGAAGCCATCAGCGTGTAGCTGTTATGGCGGGTAGTTTAATATGCGTCGTGTATTGTTCCTTCGTTTAGACATCCATTATTCCCATTGCTGGCGCTGATCTTCGAGAAATGCGAGCTAGCAACGTGTACACCGAGAGAGCCCGGTGCTGTTGGCGGCGATGTCTGTTCATCCGCTTCGTTTAGCGAGGACATCTCCGTGTTCGCCAAACAGGTAGCTCTATTTTATTGCGTGTCTATTTCACAATAGGCCAACCGTATGGGTCCTCGTTAATAATTTCGTAGTTCAGTTATGATCTTGTTGGTTTAGCATTTAGCGATATTTTATACCACATTAAGGCAACCACTGTTGCTGTTGTTGCATCAACGTGAACGAGAACATAACGCTGCCTCTTTCTTCTTGCAGTTCAAAAGCGAGAAGCCTCTGTTTTCCTCAAATCATGAAGTGGACAGTTTGGTGAGCATTCTAATTGTTACTTTAGGTTTGATAATTGCGACACCGTGCACGTTTTATTTCGTCTACGCGCGCGCGAGGCCAGCCAGCTGAGCTGCCAAAAACTGTATTAGTAAAAAATTAATCGAAATTGGACTTATTGAATTTAAATGACACAATGCCACGAAGAATGGTTTTATATGTTTTGTTACGTTTCGTCTATTCTTCCTCCCTAATTTGTTAATATGTTTTTCCAAAACAACCGCGCCACGCATTATTCTAGTGTCAGCCTTCACTGAGACATAATTATATCGTTGACTCTCATTTATATATTTCTCGTCTGCTTTCACAGATGGTCCAAGCTATCCAAGTGCTACGCTTTCATCTTCTTGAGCTTGAGAAGGTACGAGCGTTTATTTATTATTATTATATATTATGAACTGTTGCATGTCTAACATCCTTTACATCCCACATCACTTTGTTTTCAAATACAGAAAGATTACAAACATGGCATGAGGTCGAGCCGTTGTGGCCACGGCGAGATATTGTGTCAGGAGAAAACTCGTTTGGACACTCGTGTTTGTTTTCGGAATTGCGTTCTTGTCTGATCAGCCCTGGCTCGTTGTCTCGGCGTTCGCTCGCGTACCATTTACATATCGCTCGTATACACAATAAAAATCCGGCGGCAATGATATTTCGGTTCGTCGCTTGTGGAAGTATATATAGTTTTTGTTATTTATTATGTCGCGGCCATGTAGAGTGATGATCACTATATTCTGAGTTTCCTGTTTTGGTTACAAATGCGGAGGTCGTCTTCCGTCGTTTGCGTACTTGCTAGCCCAAACAAACTCCGAGAGAAGTTTGCATGAGCCGATAAACCGCGTTCATGTTCATCATCGGTGATTTTTTACTTTTCACCTCTCTGGTTTTCGCTGGATGGATGTCACGAGCTTAATTGGTTCCCTGTGTGCTTGCTTGGACAACTAGTAGTAGATACAACTAGATATCAAGTGATTCTCTTTCGATTTTCGTAATTTGCCTTAGGTCCACGAGCTGTGCGATAATTTCTGCAAGAGGTACATATCTTGTCTGAAAGGCAAGATGCCCATAGATTTGGTGATGGACGAACGCGACGGTGAGGGTAAACCACGCACGGATAGTATCGGCTCCGATGACAGCGGTGAGGCGACGGGTCCACGCGGAAATGTCGATAATAGCCAGGTAAAGAAGCCATCATCTCACAGCAAGGTTGTTGATGTTAGTAGTCATCTTAGTAGTTGTCGTTTCAACTTGTCACGTCGTCCGTGTGTCATGACGGATAGGGTGATGGCACGCCGCGCGGTGCGGCCTACTTGTCTGTTAGTGCGTGAGAGAGTAGCACAAGACGACGGCGTCGACAGAACACAGTATGCAGCACTATGTAAGCGCGCTGCGCCGCACAACGAACGTTTCTTGAAATTATCTCCGCCACATTGCTGCAAACTTGCATCTCTTTATTGTGCTAAGCAAACATTTCGGGAAACAAACCACAGTCGGACAGCAAGCAAGCTGCGTCGTACGCGTACAACTGTCTAGGTCCAAAAAGACAAGCTAGGAGCGGGCGTATATAACTTTTTCATGGTTTACGGATGTGGATAATGCTAAATTACAGTAGCACATTATTATGCATGCTTCCTTGAATCTTTGCAGTAAGTGCTTCTCGTTTCTAGTTAGTTGTTTGGCCCGTGCGTTATGGGACATTAACGAGCCCCATGAATATTCCTGTATTAGTAATTCGAGAAAATTAAGTTCCTTTATTGTGTTATTATCATGCATTTGATAGTCCTTTTCTGAGCAGTTTTGTCTGGGTTTCTCTTCTATTCAACCTTAATAGTTTTAATTTAGTCTCAGGTTATTACAGGATGTTAAAATCTATTTAAAATCGCGGCTTGGCTCGCCGTCGCAACAACAGTCCCTGGAAAAATAGCTAGATTTTGCGAGAAGCGCGTGAGATTTGAGCTGTGAGCGGTGACGTGCTGGCGACATGGTGTAGCTTGGAGCGCTTTTAGTATTTTGAGTGCTATATTGATGCTATTTGCCAGCAATTAACAGTCATTACCTCTTGCCATCGCAAAATCGATTTTGACAGAAAACCGGAGTTCGTGTATACACTTCACGCCTCAATCTATTGTTGCATCAATTTACATGTAAAAGATGTGTCACTTGTGCACTGTCAGCAGCAACGCGATTACAGAGCGCGCGCAAAGTATTCCTAACCGTCTATAACATTTTGCTTTTTTCTTCAACTATTTCTGCATACACGACAGGGAGCAACAGGGACACCGAGTTGGTCGCATGATCCCGACATTGGCTTAGGCCCGCATGATGCACGAGCTTCTATAACGTCGCAATCTAGTATGGGTGCAGATACCTCGCCCGAAGGTAAGGGAACCATCACGCCAGCGCTATAGTAGTAACACTGTTTTTAGCGCGTTTTTGCTAATCATTTTTGTTTGATCAAGTTGACAGCGAAATGATTGCTCAGTGTCCACGCATTCTGGTTGTGTCATCTAATATTCAAACCCACATGCCACCAGTTTTTGAGAATCTGCGTCAAATACTACCCGTACCGTGCCTAGCGACCAAAACAGCGGTCCCTTTTTTGCACACGGGTTCATGTTTTCGCGCGAAAAATTATCTCGGAGTCAAAATCGCGTGATTTTCACAAACCGCTGTAAATACTAAAAGTAATTTACTGCTTTTAGCGTTTGCTGTTTGTTGACACAGGTGCTAGGATGATTTCCATTTCAGCTTGAGAAAAATTAATGTTTGTTTACCAAGGGTTTGGCCTTTTGTCTTCCTGTGTCATCTTATGTGTGTCTTGTGTTTCCCGCACGACTTAATGGCCCTGTATTCACGAATACGATGCTCTATACTAAAGCGACTTGGAAGATGCGCGGTATAGTTATCCAAATAGGCGCGCGTAGTTCAGCAACCGTCGTGTTTTGACAAGTTTGTTGCCTCTAATTGGATTTCATAATCAAAGCTTTTTGACTAATTGGCGAGTGGAGAAGGCATGATAAAGCTTTCTAACTTTGTTTGCGTGTTCCAAATTAAAAGTGATCTTTTAAAAGAAATCACATACGATTGTGTTTATTACCGCAGATGTTTTGTCTGCCATGACAAACGCTTAACATCATTGCCAAATACCACACTACAAGACAGCAATTCGCAGTTAGGGTTTAGATTTCCATAAAGCACACAACTGCACAGGAACTCTGTCTCGCGAAGGAATGGGATTATCAACATGATTTTCAAAATGCGTTGAAAACCGATTTACATTACCTTGAACGTTTTACTTTTCGGAAAAACGCACCATAGTTACCTAACTAAATGCTTAAAATATTTTTATTTCTTTGTTGATGAGATGTTTGTTAAGATTATGTTAATGGTACCAGGTCCTAGCATGTGCTGGAAACTTAAAAAAAGAAACATATAGCAAAAGCTAAAAGGTTCACCGCATTCTGGAAATGCTATAGCGGGGAATGTTTTGAGAAGGATGCGAACTTTGAACCATCGCACAGGTTTTGTGAAGCTCCCGATAGTCACAGAAGGCCATGGAAAACACTTAGCATGCCCCCAGGAAGCGAGCGTGTAATTAATTTAAGTTGGGCTTGTTTCGTGTGGGAGTTTTTCTTTGTGTTAAGCTTCTTATTCCTATCGGTGTGATGAGGAGGTGACCATCATACTTGTATAGTCCCATGATGATGAACTATTGATTCATGAAATAATGAGATAAAATAGCGCGTTTGAATCAAACCCCCAAACCCTTTCCTAGTCGTGTTTCATACAACAGATGTTATAGCATGGTCTGTAATTAAATTTCACCCATATGGTTCACAAAATACAGAAATGTACTATAGTATGCTCTTATGTTTTAACAAGATAATGCTGTTGATATCTCCAATAGCAGATCCAGTTGTATGAATGTCATATTCTTTAGCCAGAGAGGCTGAAGCTCTAGTAAATCCCATCTCAGCTGTTGTCAACTCGACAGTCTAACACTATCCTGTCTGCTACCTCTTCTAGCCTAGACAATCCATTTTATTAGTCAGTTCCTTTTAATGTTTAGGGTTAGGTCAAAGACAATGACACAAATAAAGGACTGTTGTTGTTGTTGTTGTTGTTTGGCTTTCTATGCAAAATATTAGTGGTCTTTGTTTGACTTAGTACACTGTTGTTCAATAAGATTTAAGACTATAAGTGTGAAAAATTCCCCACTAAATCCTTTGTGTTTCTTTATCCGAAAGCTGTGATCTTATTTCAAACATTCATTTTACCTAAATCAATAGCAGATTTCCAATTACTTTACCATAACCAAGATAAAGATTTATCACATAAAAACTTCAAAATGATTTACAGAACACACTTGTTATAATGACAGAAATACACAGGAACAACCCACATAGCTTAACGTGGGCAGCTTTATCCAACCTGGATTTAAACAGATTAAAGTTGTGGTGAAATAACTATGGGATTACTATGAAACAAGCAGTAATTCATACTAGTATCATTTTGAGTAGAAAATGTAATATATACTATGTGTTATAGTAAAACTGATTTCACAGTTCTCAATTCTTAAACACTTGAAGTGTGGTTAGTAATTCACAAATATCCAATGCTTGCTGATTGTTATTTGAAAAAATATTTTCTCTGCTAGTATTCCCTTCTGTAATCCATATTAAGCAACTCCTTGCATGGGAAAGATAATAACACAACATTTATTATTTCAATGAGTGTTTTAGTAGTCTACTCTGGGTTAATGGTAGGCAGTGTTAGTCATCAGTGGGGGATGACAATAAGGTCATCTGCAAAGGTTTCTGTAACAAAATATCATGGCATTGTGAAGTATTTATACATTAAACTAGGTTTTAATAGCAGATCAGTGACTCAGCCCAATTCAGTAATTGCTCACTTTAGAGGCATCACTAAAATCACAAGATATGAAGATAGTTGACTGTGCATCATTACAAGGACAAGTGACTGAAAGCATATTTGATAGGTTTATTGAAAACCAGACATAGCAATTATATATTGAACATTGTCAACATTTTATCACCAGATGCTGTCTAACTCAGATTTATTGGCTTCAAGATAAACCTAAGGCCAAATTGCTGTGCTTGTTATAGTGGTACAGTAGTTTATTTTTATGAACAAAATACTAATGTTTGAAACACTTAGCATTAGAGTTCTGTGACATATAGTTGACATTTGCATTAGATGTGGCCTTTTCTAGTAGCCTAAACAGTGGACTGTAATGATTGTTGGACCTTGTCCAGATGTAATGATGTCTAGTCACAACAAATTTTCCTGTGACATGAAAACACCCCGTGATAAGATATTTTTATCAAATACTCATTTTACTCAGCAAACAATACTGCAGGAAGCTTATGTAACTAGGCTTTAAGGTTATATAACATAAATGCAAAGTTAGATTTTATTCCTAATGCTCTGTGGTCTGTAGAGAATAATAGTTGAAATTAGCAAAAACTCCCTTCGCTTCTGAGCGAAAGACAGACAGTCACTATGAAAACATGATGTTTTGTATGCAAATTAAGTAATTATTACTATTGTATGGCCAGCTAGAACAATAAGCATTAAGTGTTCTACAATCCATGTGAACTGAAGTGAGAAAAAAATATTAATCTCTTGTAGCTGATGCATTCATTCACAGCAATAGCAGCATGAACTATGGTATAAACATTTAAACACATTTCATCCTTTTTCTGGTTACCGTGCAAAAAAAAGCCTCAGTAAGATACTTAGTTAATAAGTGGTCATTGTTTTACATTAGGCTTAGACCCAAGTCTTCATGCATCCTTAGGCTCCGAAGATGGTGTCTTTGATGATGATGATGATGATAAATGTAAGAAGAAACAGAAGAAGAGAGGAATCTTCCCGAAAGCTGCAACAAACATTATGAAGGCATGGCTTTTCCAGCATTTAACGGTGAGTAATTGTACAAATCATTATTTTAGTCATTTTACATTAAGGGTAATAATAAATCCATTGTTCTGTAATCAGAATTATGTGGGTTTTATAACCAAAACCATTTTGGTGTTTTCTTGGTTGCTCATTAAGACAATTATTTGTAGTGGCAGTTCACCTTAAATGATTTAAACCAATGCTTAAAGCAGCATTCAGTCAGCACCATGTCCTCGCTTAGGTAATCAATACAAAATACATCAATCAGAATCAGATCTCTTAGTGACAAAAAACACCAATGTAAATGGTCCTTAAGGTAAATTGTCAATGACTTCTAAACTGCTGTCATCCCTACATGCTCCATAAGTAATTCTTAAGGTCTGTAATTTCAATTCTACAATTCTCGTGATATGCAAACTTAAATGAAATATGAGCAGATTTCAAATTGTTTACATTACATGTTACAATGGATACTTTACATTATTCATATTCAACATAGATATTTTGCTAATAATGATCACAGTAATTATTATCACATGGTTAGTAATATGCATCATTACCACCAGTGAGTGACAAACACTTCAACAGCAAAAAGCATGCTAAAATAAATTTGTAATGAGCTTTTGTAATATTGCTATTTGGTGCTGCAATGATTATTTATCTTTGTCTTGAAGATAAACTAAATCAACTACTGATAACAAATGAGTCAAACATTGTTTGGCATATTTGTTGCCCTTTTGAGTACATAGAGATATTTAAATGAGAGCTAAGATAAATAAACAAATGCCTGATGGTTTAAATTTAACTATAGCAGGAACAAACATATTTTTTCATGTGGGAAGTCTCTAAAGTACATAACTTTAAAAATATATTTACAATAACTGCAAAATATTTTACATAAATATAGTATTGAATATTAATTATTATTGTTTGAGTGGCTACTTGACTTGATATTTGACAAAAATTCTAGAAGGTTGAAAATTAAGCTGACTAAATGAGTTTAAAATATGAAATACATTCCTCTCAGATTTTGACTTTTAAGTGTCTTAAGAAGAGAGCAATATCTTGTAAGATTTTTTCAGAATCCAATTTGAATATTTTGGGGTTTGGGAATTATTAAAAGTACTGATAAAAATAAGGGTGACATGATTAATTAAGTATGCAACAATGTCCTACATTTCCTTTACATATAATTTTTAAAAGATGTTATTCAATGACTTTCAGTAATTACTTTTGCTGAAATGTAATTGAACTCATGTTTGTTTGACACCTTCTGTACAGATATTAGATTAGATAATAGTACCCATATCTTTCTATAAGCAATTTCTGATATTAAGAATTACAATTTAGATGGGGCCAAGTACACAGTTGATGTTATTAAATTAACATAAAAATTGGCTTCAAACAAATAGATGCTGCAAGATGTGATATTCTTGTAATTTTTTAGGAAAACTACTTTCATCCTATTTCATTGTTGGTAATAATAAGTTTTGCTTTCAAGCCCAATTAATGCGTTAGTAAATTACTAAGCACTGTCTGGCAAAGTTTTAATTGTATGTTATATGTTTTAAAATAATGCAATCTACTACTGGGAGCTGTTTATCTTTTGTGGGAAAATGCTTATGTGATCAACCTTTAGGCTGAAGTACATGTGATTGTTTTGTTTATTTCATGGGCCAGATTAGCTTGTTAAGAACAAGTATCTACTTAGAAATGGTGACTGGCAGCTGAAAGCTTCATACATGTTGTTTTTTGTACTGTCACTTGCCTTCAGCATCCTCATAAGGTTCACTAGTTGTCAACACTGTGGTTATCAATGACATTACGGCAGTTTATCATCACTGAATGCCAGATTTCTCAACTTTGAATAGTTGCACCAGTCAGCTTAAAAGCAGGGGCACTGTTGCATATTGGCATACATTTTTTTTGTACAACTGTAGATGGAATAATACAGTACATCAATATAATAACGAACAGAATTTTTACACTTGGATTTAAAACCCATAAAACATCAGCTCTTAAGCATTATAGATGGTGAATACACCTGGCAGTTTTGAAAGATTATAAAACCATAATCAAAGGAGAATATTACAAATGGCAACAATAGTTCATAAAAACAGCATGTATTACTGGATGATTGCCTTTTTCCGAACTGAATTTATTGCAGGTACATGTTGTAAGCTTAGCAGAAGAAGTTGCGAATTATTACTGAGTTTATCAGCTTTTCTATCCAAATACCCGAAAGTATTTTTGTTATGTGGCCTGATCGCTGGATATTGGTTTCATATTTACATGATTTTCAAGTGCATTAGCAACCGTCTGTTTTCGTGTTTCAAACAACACAGTATTTTAACTGCCAGAGTTTGCCAGCAGCGCCGAACCAAATTTTCCTGTAGAAACGTTTAGGAAATATTTCATATACTAAATAATTCATGATAAAGGTGTATCCATTTCATTATTTTACATGCTATTAGTAATTTCTCATGAGACAATCAGGAAGTATAATTATTTTCAGGGTATTATTCACTCAATAACTATCTATCTGTATTGCAAAACGAGTAAAATTACAATTGTTGTTAGGTCAGAAATGCTACTTCATAGGGATAATCGGTTGCCTACAATAAACAGGGTTTCCTGCAATGTTAGCTATTTAAGAAATTTAACAGCGTCTGCGGTTCTTGTCTGAGTTGATTTTACAGTGAAGTGATTCTTACGGTTAACTTGTTTATTATTCTTTCTTAGTTATTCAAAACATCATATCAGTTTCGCAAGCATAGCTCAGCACCTTCTAACTGTGTATAAGAAAACGAACTTTTGCGCATGGATATAACTTTAGGAGAAACCCAAAAATATAATGACGGTTTACTGATATTTGCCTGATGATTATAAACAACAGGGTTGTATCGATATTGGTATATTGCTTTGCCAGACACGTCGAATAATACAAGTACATATTATACTATGTACATTTTTTTCAACTACAAGAACTTTGTTTACTTTGCACTTGGAGTGTGCGTCCTCGCAGAAAGATCAACCTATGTGTTTATCTTATAGTGATATTACAACGAACGTTTTACTATACAAAAGCGTGTTTTTGAAACAGATTACCCCATTGACAGATGAGTGATACTATAAGCAACTGTGTCTTAGGATGATGCCTACCAGATACAGTCAGACATGTTCTTAAATTTGTTGTCTATTTTACCAGTGAAAGAGAACTGTTTAGTTATCATAAGCACTCTCTTTCCTTTTACAAAACAAGTAGTAGTTGTGCGCGGACAAAGTTGTACTGTACTTTGTAAAAAAACAAAGGTTGTACATTGCAGTATGCCAACATGCTCTAACAATACTAAACCGTGTTCTAAGAACTGTAAACCATGTTCTAACATCCGTAAACCATGTTCTAACAACAGTAAACTATGTTCTAACAACAGTAAACTATGTTCTAACAACAGTAAACTATGTTCTAACAACAGTAAACCATGTTCTAACAACAGTAAACTATGTTCTAACAACAGTAATCCATGTTCTACTACTCCTAAACCATGCTCTAACAAATGCAAAATGTTCTAACAATTAATTACATATTGCTTGCTCTAATTTAGACAAAAGTAACACTTTGTTGTAAAAAAGACTTTGTGATAGGAATTTATCTAAAATGGAAATTGGCTTATCTATTGATGTCAAGCTATATATACACTATAGAAACGCGTCCAAGCTATCGTAATACAACATCTTTTGTAATCCTAAAATCATTAGGTGTTGTTCGAATTACTAATTAAGTGGATAAACGTGTTCAGTTGAAGGATTTGGCTAGGGTGGAACAATGGTTGCGATGTCCCTCCTGTTTATATACTTCACATCAATTACATGATTACAGATTCCCCTCTGTGTCGGTTAAAACTATTTGATATTGAGCTCTTATTAAAAAGTCGCATTCCGAACAAAAACTGTGAATGCTTGCTTCTAATTTTCGTTCCAAATCTAACTCTGTTCTAATTTTGCCTAATTGGGATAATTGCAGTTGTTACATTTTGTTCTAAATACTTGTTCGAATTCTGCATTTTATTCTAATCACGTTGCAAATGAGTCTAAGAGCATAAAGAACCTCTTCCTGAGTGTATATTATACCTTAGATAAGCTTAGTTTGAGGCTACAGACAACACCTAATCATTTAGATATCAAAAACCGTTACGATAATGACAAACGTCAAACGAAATAATCGCATTATTCACTCTTGTTGAACAACGCCAACGTGTCAAACCTTACTGTGAAGTTTTCCAAATGTTAAAACGTCGAAAAGTTACTTTCTTTAAATGTATTATTCGAATTCAATTCCTCCATATAAAACGTGGAAAAGTTTTATTAACAAAACTTTCTTGAAAACTTTGTAAAAGAAACATAGCCAGATGTATAAGCGTATTTTTAACACTAGTATAATTTAGACTAAATAAGCTTTGACTGAGATTAGATATACCCTCACGTTAATTCCCTATTTTCCATATAGCTAGACATCTGTTATTTACTCCTTGCATGTCCGAAATTCTGAACGATTTCTCTTGATGATTGAAATTATCAGACCTTACAAAACAACGGTTACTCCGAATATGGGAATCTGATTTTGTTCTACGTTTCGACTAAGTTTTAGTCCTCATCGTGATTGCTGACGATGATGATGATGATGATGACTAAAACTTAGTCAAAACGTAGAATAAAATGATTTGCATATTCGGAGTTAAGGCGTTGTTTTGTTTTGTATTCCATAAAAATATTCAGTGGTTCCTGTAATTATTCAGACTTTCTATGCGTAACGTTCTGGAAGGTTAGATAGCTTAAATTCCGGCGTTAAACAGAGTTACGTTGTCAGGTTTTGGCTAAGTAAAGTATATAGTTGTTAAATACAAACGCTATATTATTAGAGGAGAATTGGTCCTTTTTTTCACGTCCTGTTTTCTGGTTATTTCAGCATCCGTACCCATCGGAGGAACAAAAGCGACAGCTCGCCCAAGAAACTGGTCTGACAATACTGCAAGTTAATAACTGGTAAGTTTTATATTTCTATTCATTTTTCACGAAAATATTAATCATAATCATAACCAATCCCTTTATTGGCTTACTTATTTATTTATTTATTTATTTATTTATTTATTTATTTATTTATTTATTTATTTATTTATTTATTTATT
>JAOTOK010079735.1:0-15912 GCA_025770025.1 Virgularia gustaviana | reverse complement strand
CATTTGGCATTGAAATACCTAAATTGCAGCAATACACACAATTTCAAGTGTCTCACGTCAATAACTGTGACTATATACATGTAACTCAATTTCAAATATGCAAATTAGAAAAATGTGGACCAAAAGTTGCATATGATTTAATCCAAAATATCTCGCGAACTAGATAAAATATGACAAATGTATGAATTGATATTCCACATTATTTTGAGAGATCTTTCAGATGAGAAAGCACTTTAACTTTTTCACGTACTCGTTTATGTTGGAATAATGATGATCCAGGCCTTTCTAGTAATCGTGGTGAAGTTTGGCAACCTCATCTTCTTCTTTGACCCTCTTTCACCATAGTCAATAGAATAGATGGTCTGGAAGCTTCGCAGCGATTCAATAGAGCTCATTATCTATGTTATTGTTCGGGTTTATGCAATTAATCATCACGTGCCCATTGTGTATTTACACAAATAGCCAATAGGAGAAACGATTTTCGTTACTCGCCAGTGAGATTAAACAATAGACACGTTCGAGGTCGTCATTGGCTGACCATGGCTAAATACAATAGACACGTGACGAGGAAGGTGCACAGCACTTGCATAAACCTAACTCAACATAGATAATGAGTTGTATAGAATAATTATGAAGTTTCCAGACCATCTACACTGTACTCTATTGACTATGCTTTCACCAAGCGATTTTGGCCTACCTCCCTTTCTCCAAAAAGCCAAATTTGGGTTTTGAGCTTGGCTCTTATTTTTCTCTCTTTAAAGTGCCTCTAACCCCAAAATCAAAAAAATATATGTAAGACCCAAGATTTTTTCATGAATTTTGTTAAAACTTTCATAAAATTTGGCCAAATGGTCCCAAAGTTCTGACGTGTTAAAGGCAGCAAAATCAATATTTTCGTGGTTCACTGGAACCAATAACTTCCGTGACGTCATTTATAGAGTGGAATATTGTAAATGCTAATGCCACTTGCTTAAGCAATTTAAAATTTCTTTTAACCAGTCGAGTTATTGCGTTGCAACATACTGACCAAAACTATGAATGACCTGAGGAGTATTTTAAGGAAAATTAGCTGCTCCGTTTTGTAATTTGATAACTTGCGTGACGTCACACGCACGCGGTCGTGAGCCATGATATTATAAATTCAACTGGATATAACTTGGAAACTATTTGGCCGATTTGAAAAATTGTTTCACCAATGTCCGTGAAAACGTCTTGATTCTAACATATATTTTTTTGAATTTTGGGGTTATGGGCACTTTAGTCAATATGGAACGATTTTGAACAATTTTCTGTTTATATATACGTTAAGCTGGAAGAACTGAAAGCAGCACCAGAGAAAAATACAAAGAAGCTTGAAGAGCTTGAAAAGAAAAAAACAACCGTTCAGGTGAGATTACGGCTTTGGCAAATCTGTTAATCATGACAGATTTAAAAGAATAATGGCATTTGGCTTTTACCTTTTTTGTTTTATAAAAATACACATTTCAGGAGAAAATGAAAGTTGAAGAATCAAAGCTCGATGAAATAATGTCAGGTATAACTATGATCTTGGAATAATTATTTATATGTACTTAATTGGAATAATTCCATGCTTCTGTTATAAAAGTTTGTGCAGCAACATGTCGCATGCATTGCACGCTTATAAATTGGTGTAAAATCGCTACAAACATTTTTAGCCTGTATTTTATTAGAAATTGTCTTTTTGAAAGTGTCTTAGGTCGATGAGATTGTCACCATGACTGAGTATAATATTGTTATATTGAACGTTACATTATAACTTTGTTTTTTTTTTGTCAAGGACTAAAAGAAGAAACTGAGGGATTGCAAGCTGAAAAAGCGGTATAATATAACATTTGTTTAGAAGAATATTAGTGTTATATAATGGTATTTATAGGTTGTTTGCAATAGGATTCACTTCAGCGGACACGAAGGGCATTTAACATGAGAAGCGATTATAATTATACATGACTGCAAACAACCTATATAAATATAGGTTACACTAATTCATACATTTTTGTATAAACGTGGATTATTCACTCTGTTTGGATCGGATGCTCGAACTTGGTATCGGTCAATGCGACAAACTGGTAAGGCCAGTTACTGTTACCATTTACTGTTTTGCTTACTTCTTTTTTTCTTTGTAGGCGAAAGAAGAACAGTTGTTGGGAATGAGCAAATCTGTCAATGAAACAAAATCTAAAGTAATTAATAATATTTCGGAAATTTTTAAAAAATCCTGAGATCATGTAAAACCATGCAGCGCACTGGGTTTCGTTATGTTAGAACCCATTCGAAAAGTGTTTTTATATTATTTTATATACTCATACGAAGTACACACTATGCTGTATGTATCTTTCACCACCGGGTATCTCGAACCCTTGTGCCAATAACCGAGTCGGAGATGTCATCTAGGTGACTAGGATTTCGCCTTTTGTTTTGTATGTTAGTGAGAGAAACGAAGTATTTTCCAAGGTTCATGCAAATGGCCGTTACAGGTCGCAACAATGCAGTATCTGAACAATGTGTTCACTCGCTCGTAAAATATTATTTTAAGTAAACTCACTCAGATGACTTCAGGGTCCAGGGTACAGCTCAAGATACCCGGTCGTGATACTTGATAAGGGATATTCATGCAAACGCACTACACGTCTCATAAATTTATCGGAATCGTGAAATTTTGAAGCCTTAAGCCTTATTTTAGGCACTTATCTAGTTAAAATCACGTTTCAGCTTGACGTTGCAAAGAGTGAACTGGAGATCTATAGTGGGCAGCAAGACAGTCTGAAGAAACAGGAGAGAGAAGCGAAAGAGAACTTAGAAAATGGAAGAGAAAAACTAAAAGATCTAAGAAGGTATGTGATAGTGAAACATGGATTGGTTTATGGAAAAGAAATAAAGGCGGCAGAATAGTGAATATTTTTTGTAATCTTATGAAAGAGTTACTGGGTACGTTTTCCTGTTTATAATGTTTTTCTATTTAAAATATAGAGAGATCGAAACAATTAAAACGGAACTTCCTGATAACAAAAAGGAAATTCAAACAGCCCAGAAAGATTTGCAAAAAACGGTTAATGAAGAACAAACGCTTTCAAACGAGGTATTTAAACATACAGGAATTACTGTGGTGCTTTATACAATGTGAAGCCAAGCATTTTATGATTGCATACTGAGGAATTCTGCTACATTGCTTCATTCCTGAGATATTTAGGTTCGTCTGATATGCAAATATTCTACTTGTGATTATATATAATACGTTTCCAGAAAAATGCACATTCTGCTTAGCAAAAATGACTAAAATAGTTTTTCTATTACTAGTAGCCAAGGGTAATTATTTTAGAATAAAATTTCGTTAGGTACCCCAAAATCAGTGTTGTGCGAAAAGTCATTATGCAATGCAGTGTCACATGTATTATATTTCCATTTCGAACAAGCCTGGGCGAAGTTGTACAAAACTGTCACTTCTTCATTTTAAATTATCTTCACAAGCAATCATATAAAGTGACTGGGTCCAACTTTATTGTATAAGTATAAATATTGAAAATTACTTCCCATTACAATGCAGTGATTTATCCAACACGAAACCTAAACATTCCTGTGTAGACCATTTGAAATATATATTTTTCTCAAGCTGCGAATTTCGCGAAGTAAGGCCGAAGAAGCAAGAGCGGGATTGCAAGCTGTTAGCAACAGGTATCGTTTTTGCTTTCTTTATAATCACGAGCTAGCTATATATTGACCGTATGTACGCACCAAATAAACCATAAATAATTAATGAGTTAAACTCATCTTTATACAATGAATATCTTTAACGCAATGTAATAGAAAACAGACATCATCAACTTGGATAAGTTGGTCAAGTATATTTGCACAATCACCTGACCAAATGCTACAGTACATATATAATCTTGAATGATTGAACAACAATATTACGTTGCAGAGGAAAAGTTCTTGGGTCGTTGTTAAAAGAAAAACAGTCAGGAAGGATAAAAGGCATTTATGGAAGGCTGGTAAGAAACTTTTAGTGTACATGAATTTCTTAAAGTGGAAATTGGTATGACAATTTGATAGAGCTTTTAGTTGATGTAAAACTTCACATAGAATGATAGCAAAGAACAATGGACCTTTTTAATAATGACGTCAAGTGAGAAAAACGTGATGTTACACGCAATGTGATTGGTTCTTCAAAAATACAAGCCCATCAAATTGCGTGCAACATCACGTTTTTTCCTCATTTGACGTCATTTTTAAAAAGGTCTATTGCTATCAGAAAATCTGAAGATCTTCAAGCAGTTCAAGCGTCGAAAGATCTGCCTATATTATCGGAATTTACAAGCGATTTCTCAAAATTGAAACCTCATGATGCATGTACCGACTATTTGTCAAGTCGATCTGATGCAAATTTCCATCTAGGTCTAGGCAATATTCAAGATATATTATAGTTTATAATAATTTCTTGTACTATTCTATTCATTCGTAGGGTGATTTGGGCGCCATTGATGATAAATATGACGTAGCAATAAGTACAGCGTGTGGTCCATTAGACAACATTGTTTGTGACACAATGGAAACTGCTCAAAAATGCGTCAACTTTTTAAAAAAGAATAACCTTGGTTGTGCAACGTTTATTGCCTTGGATAAGGTTGGATCATATTTGATATGTGGTATATAGTACTTGTGCGAAATGTCTCTGCATGATTTCATCATCATTGATCAGCGTTCTTTAACCATGAACATGCACCACTGATAATAACGCTTGTGCACGCTTGGTGCAATCATGGTCGATACTTGATCAAGGATGAAGTGTCAACAATCATAGTAACTTGTCAAGCTTGATAAAATCTATCACGATATATCTAAAATAAAATACATCACGATATATAAAATCTATCACGATATAGCAACGATGAACAACAACAATTTCTGTCGTGATGAAGTATAATAACAACATTGACTTAGTTCGATACCTCAACCATGATACACCAAATTTGATCAGGGATTGTGTAGCATGCATGTGTGCCAGATATGTTCAAGTGAAAATTACCAATAAATAGCAGTTGATGTTATAACATTGCACTGCTGTTTTGTACCAGGTGGAGAAATGGAGAAAGAATGCGTCGAGTACGATAAAAACGTGAGTATGCACGATGATATATAAATTATGATTCTTGGTTACCGCGGGTTGATATCTATATATAAAAAAATAATCAAGTTAAGGTGGTTCGATGCTGTTGTAGGAAAATCGTGGGCTTTTGGATTGAAATGCAACGAAAAATGTTTCTTTTTGTTACCATAGCACCAATGGCAATTTAATATGGCTGCCAAGTTTTTTCACATAGCTGTAGTAGTACTGCCGGTAAATAGACAATTTTGAAGTAAGCTAATACCGTGATCTCATGTGGATATGCGAAACTACTGTATAGATACACTATTTTTTACATTGGAAACTTCACTTTTGAAAAGCTAGACAGGCTTTATATGCACATCAGTGTAGAGGTTTTACTGCGCAATGTGACCTTAAATGCCAAACCCTATTACTGTCAAAGTAATAGTTGCTTTTTTCAAAGAAACGTTTACAAATCAGCTTAGTATTTGGGTATTCTTGCATAGTAACAATTTGTTTTAGAAACCATAAGACATGTCCTGTTCAAGATCACTTGCTAATATACCGCCATTTGCAATTGCAAAATTTTTGGTGCCCTAGTATCAATATTACTGTTATTAATACCAGAGTGCGTGTTTCATAGCCCAGAAAATGTTCCCAGACTGTTTGATTTGGTGAAAGTTGATGAAAAATTAAAGACTGCGTTTTACCACGCTCTACGAGACACCTTGGTGGGCAAAGATCTTGAACAAGCTGCACGAATATCAGATAAGGTAGTCTGTTGGAGTTTGGTCGTGTACATGTGTGTGTGTGGTAGTGCGGAATAATGGCCCTGTGAATTGTTTGTACTTTATTCAACATTAACTAATGGTAAAAATATAAGCAGCTAATTTGTACGTGTAGATGGTGATGCAAAGGCGGAACTTTTGGTAATCAGACGCGAATATTTTAACTTATCAAAAGAAAAAGAGTAAATTAAGCTTATTCTTCTTTACTTTTTCAAAGACCAGCTAGATTCGCCAATTTCCATGAAGATCAACAAGAATTTGATTTAGTCATTGAAAAGCTCGTTATTATTATAAATTACAATTTGCATGGCTTTCCAGTCTATTGCTAATCGTCCTCGAAAGACGAAAAGTGGTCCTTTCAGAGAGACTTGTTAAATCACTTTCTTTCAATTCTCATGTAGGATGGTAAACGGTGGCGTGTGGTCACATTGCAAGGACAGTTAGTTGAACAGTCTGGTTAGTTTTCGCCTTCAATTTTTGTAACAATTAAGCAATTAATTGGGATTGTTTGCCTGTTCGATAAGCGTTACATGACTTAAATGACTAAATAACTACAGTAGGCCCTCAATAATGACAGGCCTTTCAATATCACCCCTTCCACAGTCAGCATGTAGCTAATGAGCATTCCAGCTGGAGTGTTGGTGCAATACAGCATGATCATTTTAAGTGAGGCACAGAAATAAGTTGATCTATATGGACCCTGTATCAACGAAATATTAAAAAGCAAAACTCATATGCTTCTTATTAATTTCGTAAGTCCGTTACACCAATATACTTCAACATTTTTTAATTTGTGTTGTCGTGTATGATGTTCGCGCACTCAGAAAGGAGCATGTCCATATATAGAGGTCTTCTCAGAGTAAAATAATTCGAATCGCGGGTTCGTTATTATAGGTATAAAATGAGTTACTTGGGTAAGGATTAGGTTCAGTAGTTTGGTTTCTCGATTGAAATCCTCCAAACTACACAAACAACACAAGTATCCGGTCACGTGATCTGTTATCCTTTAGCTATTATTGATAACTAGTATCTTCGGGATTACCAATGATGATAACTTCACTCGTCTCTGTAGGGGCCATGACTGGAGGAGGTTCTAAAGTCAGTAGAGGACGTATGGGTTCTAGTGTTGTCCATGATGTAACACCTGAACAATTGAAAGCAATGGAGGACAAATTAGAGGAACAAACTAAACGTTTGGAGGTAATAATGTATCTTCTTTTTGATTTACGCAGTAGGTTAAACAGAAGTAAGTGTTCTAAAAGTGATTTCTACATGCAGACAAGCTGGTTAAAAATACGAGGCGTAACCGAGTTTTTTTTCAACCAGGTTGTCTGTATTTAGAAATCATTCCTATGTAGAACACTTGTGTTTTTTACATTGCTTCTTATATTTTTGCGAGAAAAGGTAGGTAGAACGAAGTAACTAGTCCGTGGAAATTTGTCTTTATCTTGAAGTGATTCCACATAAATACAAAATTAAATATACGTTTCCTATGAATTTTCGTCATGAAATTTCGTGCAGAGTGTACGAATATTCTCCTACATACCAATAAATAACAGTTCAAAGGCAAGAGTTTTATGTACTGTATTCCTATTTCCTGACTATTGATTCGGAACCTATAGCCAAAACGCTGGGTGAAAAACACAAACCACACAATACCTTATAATTTTATAGCTACAATTTTTTATTCCTGACTTGGAATTTAGGAATGTCGCAACTTGAAGAAAACTTTAGAGGAGTCAGTTGATGAATTGTCTAAGACCGTGTCTACTCAAGAACATCAACTGCAAAAGCACCAAATGGAAGTTCAGGTATGAAAGAAATACGCCAAACGATGGGATCGTCATTCTGCATATAGCGGCTTTGATGTCATCAAAGAAGTCTATTGGGATTTCTCAATGTCGGAGTAAGCTGTGAAACCAAGAGAAATGGCCCGTTTATACAAATTTAGTTCAAGAACGCTTACTACAAATTATTATAAAATAACACATCTGTTAGGCGCTTTGATTGTTTGATGGCGGTGATTGGATCAGACAAACCGAATTTTAACTTCTAGCTCGGCTATATATGAATCTAATGTATATGGTGTATGTATAACATTTCGGAAATATTGGTTTGGAAGTACCAAAGCATAGTACACTGTCGATGGTTGAACTGATTTTTACACTTAAACTATTTCTGAAAAATGCCAGGGTTTCATGTTTGTAAACTATCTTTAGCAAGGCCTGCATGGATCGAGCAATTTGGAAGCAAACTGGCATTTTCCCAGGTTCAAGGTGATTGTCTGGTTTGATTAACTGTTCTACATTTTAAGGCGTTAACTCAACAAGAGAAAGATCTGACAGCTCAGATCAAGGAACTGCAAGTAGAACTAAAACAAACCGTGCCTGATGAAAAGCATTTGAAAGAACTTGAACGCAAAGTAAAGGAACACGAAAAGGGTTAGTTCTTTATTTTCACGATATATGACAGTTTACTCAAAAAATCATTTGGTATTTTTACTTGATCTATTAAGTCTCCTTATACGTCAACTAGCCTGAGACCTGTTCATTATTTGTGGTAGCTTTTATATATGAGACATTGTGGGCTTTTGGGGAGTCCTTCACTGCCCCTATGCCTCACTCAGGGTCATCATCAGAAAATTTTATAAGGGGTGTGAGCCCCATCTGACCAACTTGAGTGTGACATTTTTGCCGATTGTATATTTTAGCCCATCGCTCAGACAGAACTTAAATTTCGCCATTACCTTTTATAATTATAATGAGACTGAATAGTTGCTACATGCAGGTTTTTTTGGGCGGGGTGGTTGTTTGTTTCATACCTCACCTTGCCCACTGCATGAAAATTCGTGGCGATTATACTTTTTTACTGTAGCTATAATATATTTAAGCGCATTCAAGGCAGCTTTATTGGTGGCCCTTGTCTAATATTGTCGAAATCTGCCGTAATTGTATGGTCGTAAAAAGGATTATGGCATCGCTGTTTATGGTTGCTTGTTGCCCGAAGTTTAGTAACGTCGCAGCTTTACTTGTCGCATGCACATGTGATATAATAGAGCTCTGTATTTTATAACATCTAGAATGGAAAAAGGTTTCATCGGAATCATCGAAAGTGGAAGCTGAAGTGCAGAGGTACAACGTACGATTTGATTTTACATGAAGTTTTGTTACTTCAAATTTGCTTTCGTTTAGGCTTGCAACAAATCTACCCGCACTGTGGGTATATTGCTTGTAGCAAGTATTTCTTCCATTGTACGTACTACGTGCTATGTGTTTGACATTGATGATTGGTCAGTGTATGTATGTCTTTCTTATTTTATTCTGTATGTTTTTTGTTAGTTTGCACAAGCAAATCATGGATATTGGAGGGGCGAAATTAAAGGCACAACAGGTACATTACAGAAGTGCCCTGGTACTTTGTAAACAGTAAGAAATACCAAAAAGCAAGTATATAACATGAATTGAATGATGACGAAAACGCTTTGCTCGAAACGTTGGAATTCGCCAATCTTCAGTAAACATTACCTCTACTTAAGTAAACGTTAGTGGCGTTATTAATAGTAGTCTGTACAGCTACTGTTCTTTTATATAGCTACACCTTTATGACCAATGCGCTGTGTAAGAAATATCACCTCAGTCGAATGCCTGGGGAGTGATTCTTGTTCGACCCTGCCAAACGTTTTTCCAATCCGGATTCCCCCTGGACATGGTGGGCCGATAAGAGATTTCCACGGGACACTAATAATACTGTAGGAAGAGTTCAGTAAAACTGATAGTCAGTTATCTAGTCCATTTAAACTGTTTATTGTTTAGGCTAAGGTGGACACATTTTCCAAAGGAATTGATGAAATCACTCGCGAAATTACCAAAACTAACGTGGCGTTGAAATCTTCATCAAGGTACGTGGTCACCTGGTTAGGTGGCGGGGCCTTTCGAAGTGGGTGGGGGCAATTCAGACCCCTGGGGTAGGCCGCGCGCTTGTACGTAGAGGCACCAAAACACCGAAATACAAAATGGTACGGCAGATAAATGTACATCGCTGGACCCTAAGTTTGTTTTCAGCCTGAGGTTTGGATTTTCCCAGGAGGCGTTGTGGTCAGTACCTTTCAGTGTATTACCTTGGTTTGCAAGGTGGCTACAGTATATCGAACTATTTTTGGACAGTATTTATCAATATTTATATGCAATTGTAAAGGTTAAGTTTAATTGTCAAGCTTCTATGTATAAATTTTTCAATTGAATTTCGAGATGCATATGCATGGGATCGACCCACCAACGTGTATAGCGCGCCTCTAAAAAATGCATTTGGTATTAATGAGCTGTTACTTACTTGTACAGGTCATGCAAAACTGTTATATTTCAATTGATATTTTACTAGAAACATTACGAAGTCAGAAGAAAAAATCCAGTCTCTTGAAAAAGAAATCGAGGATAATAAGAAAGCTATTGAAAATCTTCTGGTAATTTTATACAACACAATTTGATCGATTAGAACAGATAGTGCAAGTGCTTTAGGGAAGCAGAGTTATACCGTATACAGTACGTGGATGCTGGGAGAGCTTATTGTATTTCTCCCAGCTTTTTCGTCCCAACACTTTCACCTCTCTGATACTCGGATTAATCTGTTATCAAACAAATGTATAGTGTTTCATTGTTTGCGACGTTTTTTGAATGAGTCGGGGACATAGGTTATAATATAGGGATACATTGTTGTGCAACTCGGACATTTTGTATGCAATTTCCAGTCAGGGGCCGGTTATATAAAACTCTTAACTACATTTTACGTAGTTAAATCGTAGTTAACTCAGAAATACATGACTCTATTGAACAATTCTGTCACTAACTATGGTTAAGAGTTAACTACGCTTTTATATACAACCGGCCCCTGACCCCACGCGTTCACGTCATACCCACTCGCGACCGAACATGTCTGGCAATAATATAAGTGTATAGACTCAAATTTCAATACAAATCATATAGGAAAGACATATTTTCTTCGTTTTATCAGCTACGAAACTGAAAACGTATGCCCATTTGTTGTTAAAAATAACCAGGATAAGTTCTTGGGGATTTCTGCGAACCAATTTTCCCGCGCTTGCTTTCACAACAAAGGGCCAGTTGTATAAAAAGATAGTTAACTGTTAACTATAGTTAGTGGCAAAATTAACCAATCAGAGTTGTGTATTTTGTAGTTAACTACGATTTAACTACCCAAAATGTAGTTAAAAGTTTTATACAACTGGGGCCGGTTGTATAAAACTCTTAACTACGTTTTGCGCAGTTAAATCGTAGTTAACTCAGAAATACACGACTCTGATTGGCTAATTCTGTCACTAACTATAGTTAAGAGTTAACTATGCTTTTATACAATCGGCCCCTGGCCCAAAGTCGTGGATCTACACTTGCCAGAATGTTGCCCATTGGGCCTTATGCGGGTTTTCCCTGGGGACATTGACTTTACCACCAAGCCTCACTTTGGTGATTAGAGCACATATTACCTGACAACGAGACTTGGTGGTAAAGACAATAGCACCAGGGGAAACCCACATAAGAACCATTAGAAACGGTGAGACACAAAATGTCCCGAGTTGCACATATTATATTTATCCATAATCTATGTCAGGATTTCATTTTGTCTCTGAAGCTGCTAACCGATACCGTTTATCATCTGTTGAATTTTGGCAATACAAATTACTTGGTCGCAAACCTTTGCCCATGCAGTAAACCCACTTTAAATCTGAAAGTAGGCATATCGTGTTAAAGTGCGTATGACATGAAATAGTTTATTGGAGAATAATGATTATTGTGGTGTGATTTATATTATATTTCTTTGCATAATATAGGCACTTTAAAAAACAGGAGATATAATAAGGCACCATTGACTATTATCGCGATTTTGTAGACTAAATACCTACATGTAAATGTATCATTTAGAAAGAGATTAAAGAACTGGAAGACAGTGCTGCAAAAGTTCTTGAAAGTTACCAAGAAGCGGAGGTATAAAATAGTGCACAATAAACGTTCAGTATGTACGTACGTAGTGCATGTTTATCTAGGCCGTTTGCGTTTAAACATTAACCCTCTCCATTGACGAGTACAGAGTACAATCTTAAGTGGCTCTATGGATTATTTAAAACCCGACGAAAAGCTTCTCGCTCTATACTAGCCGAGGTAGATGGCCAATAGCAACATTGCGTTTAGCCTTCTTGAACTACTAATTAGCAAAATCCAAATGATGCATACAGTAAGCACGATGTAAGTCTCGGCCACAAACGACGCATTTTTCCCATGGTACTTTCCTCGCAACAATGATGTCAACGTATGTTGATCTCTATGCAACGTATGCCCCGTGTGGTTTAGGCCTTAACCCTGTAGAGCCCCAAATACTTTTGTAGTTAGTAGTGAAAGTTCAGTGCATGCACAACGTAATCTACCTATATATTTTGCAATTTATTTCATATTTAGGGTAGTCAGAATATACGCATTGGAATCATTTCAGAATTATATTTCAATCATTGCAGAATTATATTTCAACCATTTCAGAATTATATTTCAATCATTTCAGACTAAAATGAAGGAAACTGAAGCATGTTTAATGGAACTTGACGCGGATTACAAAGAACTCGAAGAAGAGGAAAACAAATTTAAAAATGAAGAGGTTGATGTGAAAAATGATTTGGCGAAACAGGAAGCTAAACTTGTTGAGAATATTGCAAAAATCAAACATTGGCAGAGCGAGGTAGCGTTTTCTTTGCATATTTTCCATGATTTATCCCTGTAGAGAGAGGGGGCGCTCAGGGACACGAGAATGTCAATTCAACAAAATATTTTCCCTGTTAGCTATTAGCCTCGATAATACCGAGAGCACAACTAAAAGTCCCTGAATGTGTTAAGCAAGGCAAGGGTCACCGCGAATAAAGGTTCTGGGATGTGATGGACCCTTGCACCTGAGTCCTCATCAAGCTCAGGCATGATTTAGGCACGTAGCATGAAAAGAATGCAGTAATACAAATTATAAAATAACATATATGTGCTAAGCGCGCGCTGATTGGATCAGGCCATCCAAACACGGGAATTTTTTGCTGGCTTTGCAGCCGTTTTCTATGATCTACGAAGAAAAAAAAGCGATTTTATGAACAACTTTTCCTTAGCACGATTTTCATACCAACAGAATACACGACCGAAGCTTCTATATAAAGGAGCAATGATAAGAAAGGCGACGAAATACTTATTTGCATTTTCCTATTTCAATACAAATGATATAAAATTTGTATTTGAAAATACCAATGTCAAAACAATATCTCGCAACCGTTTTAACAACCGAAAACGAGATAAAAATCTTCCTGAATGAAACAACGCGTTCTTTTGAATAATGACATCACTGTTTGGACCAGCCTATCCCAAACACGCTATCCATTAGGTAATTGTATAATAAAAAGGGCCCCACAATATTAGGATGTAAATATAGGAAATGCTTTTGCATAAAGTGTTGATTCCATTACCTAAAAGAAAGTAAGTTCAACTTTGAATGAATGAATTCAATATTTCTCATAGATTGATAAATTGTCCTTGGAACCCATTGGTGTTGCAAATCAAGAAGAAACTGCGTTACCCACATTCAGTGATGAAGAATTGGCCACTTTTGACGTAGATGCGATTGTGGTATGTTCACCACTATTACCGTACTATACATTTTCATTTCAACTGCTGAACAAATAAATCCTCATCTGGAGGCTTCAAAATCGGAACTGAAATAGCGTTGTTTATTTGTCTTGCCACTTGGTAAATTAGAAATTGGCTTGACAAAAACACTTTCTCTTTTCATGGTATTATCAAAATACCACTGTATTAATTTGTTTCTAAAATACAACTGTTCAGGTTTATGAACGAACTTCTCTCTGTTTCAATTCATTATTTCCATTTCATGTTTCATTATTTCAGTATCATTCCACAGTTTTAGAAGAAAAAATGGAAGCTATGAGTCCTAATATGGCAGCCATTGAAGAGTATCGTAAGAAGGTATGTAACCTAACAAGAGGACGTGGTAAAACTATTGTCGTCACTAACTCATTCTGGTTATGCTTAATCCATTGTCAGCCAGGCCTCCCCCATACGAGTAAAATCGTCTGGTGTTAGCCAGAGTAAAATACTAAAGACCGGTGCATGGGCGCTGTCGAAGGGTTAATGTTGATTTCTATGTTTCTCAATTGTTCTAAATACAGGAAGAAACCTATCTCACTCGTGTGAACGAACTCGACAAAATAACTGAAGAAAGGGACAAGAAGAGAGAAGAACATGAAACACTAAGAAAGAAACGACTGGATGAGTTTATGGCTGGGTTTTCTGTAATCACAATGAAACTGAAAGAAATGTATCAGGTAACATCAAAATTATGTCTAGTTTGGTTTGTTTCATTTGCCATATATCTCCGTACATTTTGCTGGTATTCGTTTCTTCAATTAATTTTTCCAAAAGCGAAAAGCTGCTGCACTACCAAAAGTGTGAGCGAAATTATTACGCTCTTGTGAAGGGCTTTCGGTGAAAGCAATTTTTCACACTTTCGATAGTTCATCGCCTTTCAGACGCTTTTGGCTTATTCAACCACTATACCAGCACTATACAACCTCCTAATTCGGAGGGCACGGGTGTTCTCTCTCTCTGGTACGTTTGATTGACAGTTGTTTATAACCAAATAACTTTCATATTCTTCCCGTCTGTACATGTTTGGCTGATAGGTTACACACATTGGTTTAACAGAAAATTAATTGCAATGTTTTTGTTATACAGATGATTACTCTTGGTGGCGATGCTGAATTAGAATTGGTAGATAGTTTGGATCCGTTTTCTGAAGGAGTGGTGTTCAGTGTCAGACCACCTAAGAAAAGCTGGAAGAATATTTCCAATCTCTCAGGGGGAGAAAAAACATTGAGTTCCTTGGCACTTGTAAGTTGAAATGTTCCTGACATTGTACTCGTTAATAACTCAGAGCCCTATTTCAGTTAGACATTTCCCCACTTGCGAGGCTGAAGCCAAATTTGCCCCCCAGGCAAGTGCATATCATCAATTCTGGCGTTCATATCATCAGTCTGATCAATTGAAGAATACAGTACACCTATGCGTGAACATGTTGCTGCCTGCGCAAAGTACACACGCAAAACGATCACAGCCTGTTTAATGCTGTTCATAACAGGACTGAACAGCATTGAGCTGGCCAGCTAAATCAATATTGCTATCATTTCTGTTCATACCTGGTCCAGGTCCCAATGTTGTTCATGCTCGTTAACAATGTTGTCCATAGCTGTTGGAACGTGTTTTCTTAAAACAAGCATGATTTGTCATGTTCCAACAGCCATGAACAAGACTGTTGGTTCAACAGGTATGAACAACTTGTTGCGACATGCTTGAACAATACTGTTCGTTCAACAAGTTGTTCAAGCATGATATCAATGTTGTTCAGGGGTTGTTGAATCAACAATGTTGTTCAATCCTGTGAGATTTTTGCGCGTGTAGTCTCAGTAAAGAGATGACCATTTTAATCATCTTCTCTCATTTTTAAGGTGTTCGCCCTTCATCATTTTAAACCGACACCATTGTATGTTATGGACGAAATTGACGCAGCTCTTGATTTCAGGAATGTTTCAATCGTTGCGAACTATATCAAGGTAATAATAATAATTGGTAAGCTTTTGTACGGACCATTAGTATACACTTTCCGAATTTGTCTAAATCCGAAAAATAGCATGAAATCTAGGTGGGTTATATCTAAAAAGGAATTTGGGAAGTGGTTAAGGTGGCTCCCTAGAGTAATACAAAAATTCTAGACGGCAGGTTTGATGTGGCGAAATGAGCACCAGTATTGTAGACAAACGATTAACAATACTTATGATCATATTGTTGAACAGGTTAGGAATGCGAAAATTTTGTTTGATCAAGTACAGTAGCCGTTTCCATGGTAACAATGACGTTTCAATATGGCCGCCAATTAGTATTAAATTGCATTTTTATCGAAAACCCTTCGGTGAAA
>JAOTOK010079624.1:0-15913 GCA_025770025.1 Virgularia gustaviana | reverse complement strand
AACCTCGCCCGACCGGGCTTAACTTCGGTGATCAGACGAGAACCGGTGCTTTCCCGGTGGTATGGTCGTAGACGTTATACTGATGAAAATGGACGGTTTTTATCCAGCTTACCTGGGTTGTCGCATTTTCAACCGAGTTGTTTTCCCACTTCCCTGGACTGTTCTTGCTGTAATAGGAAAGGAATGAAATGTTTTAGAAGACGATGGAAATGAAATGTAGTTGCTTGATGTTTGATTTATACTTGAGAATGTTTTATATGATTAAGAATTGTGAAAGGGGGCTACCGCAAACGCAGGTCCCCACTACCAGAAATTGTACGCTTGAGTTGCCCACATTTGGGGCAATCACAGGAGTCAACCCAGTCGAAGTGCAATGAGAGGGCCTCATGCTGAGAGGACTTCCTAGTTGATCAAAGTACCTCTCGCGTCAGGTAAGTATGAATTACACGTGCGTAGTGGCACGTTATGATTCGAGACACGTCTCGAAATGCGTGTGGAGTTCAGCGTTACCGATATCGACATTCGAATGATAGTCGACCAATATAAGGTGCGACGAACTCCGTACAGCTTTAATTTCGTAAGCATCTGTTCTAGGACCTCGGCACGGTGACAGCGATTGGAGCAAGCAAGCTCTTTGACTGTTTTGATTTTGATATTAAGAATGAGATGTCTTCTTCCCCGTGAAGGGAAGAAGGGGCCATACTCGGAGGTAGTGCAATGCCGAGACAACCCGTGGCCAGGGCGCAGCAAGCTCCAATCCCATGGCCGAGGCCCAAAAATCAGTTTAATATATGAGTCAGGCGTTGCCTGACATATCAGATATTAAGCTGATAAGAACAGATACTACACTTGATCTTGTTTTTAGCTTCCAATGGGAGAGGTACTTAGGAACTCTACGGTGCAATGAGTCCTGGCGTCTCAACCCATGGTTACTAGCGATGGTATGGAGCCATTCATACTCGATCTCAAGGGGGTCCTCGAACCACCCCACCGCATAGGTGTGCCTGATATGACAAATGGCTAGACCTCAGCCCCGTCGCGTAGCAACGAACGGTGTTTGGCGAGAGGCCGATGAGTATGGCTGAATGACTGATGGATACCGATAGAAGTGATCGCATGAACAACATTAATGATACCTAGTGGACCCCACTGGAGTTAAGTCCGAATCGGGGGTGGACCTCCGGTTTAACGCTCTTATCCGAGAAGGCAGTCGCAGGCCAAAAGACCTGCTAAATTAAAATCATAAAAATGGAAGTAAGGTGCCCCCATCATCAACCTCCGGTGAGGGATGAAATGGTACCGCGACACCCTACGAGAGAGAGAGGCCTAAAGAAACCCGATCCGGAGAACAGGAGACGTTTGAACCGTTTCACCACCACCGAGAGGAGGTTGAAAAACATCCGGGATACGGACCTTCCTAAGGCTCATTCGTCCTTAAGTAAACCAAACAAGTCAAACTTTTTCACTGTGGTAGGGGAAAAAGGATAGTAGACTAATAAAAACAATTATAAGGCAAGTTCTAAGGAACCACCGTGGTTGAAGGAAGCCAGCCTTCCTCCAGCAAGCCAATGAGTAGCAAATTCATTAGGAGCATGATGGTTTTGCTCATAGAGGAGAGACGATCTGAAGGTCTTGCAGATGCTGTTGATAATGTAGCAAAAGTCAGGAATGAGTTGTCTAATGGTGAAAACATTGCGAGCCACCCAGATATGATGTTTCACTATTCCAAGGAGTGCCCGATAGCCAACGGCAACACGATCATCTTTTGCAAAATTCAGAAGAACTTGTCTGATAGAAACAAATTTTGCTGCAGGGTAGGTTAAATGCAGTAATGAAGTAATGATTGGTAGGCTGTGTAACAGAGTCTCTACTTTATTTCTCACTCTTCGACTCCCAAATAAATGAGAAGATCATTTGATTTAAAGGCGAGAGGATTGAATCAGGCATAAGATGGAAAGAGCTAAGATACCAAAACATACTAAGGCCAAGCATGTTAACAATAGTCGCTCGACCACAAAAAGATAAACAACGTTTTTTCCAAGAAAGTAATAGCCCCCTTAGTTTATCTAGAATCCGATCAAAGTTTTCGCTATTATCGTTTGATATCTTTGCACCAAGGCACTTAATTGAGTCAGTTGTCCATTTGATTGGAAAATTAGGAGCATCTTGTAACTTCCATTTACCCACTAAGAGACCTTTGCATTTAGACGGTTTTAATTTGGCCCGGATGCTTTTTCGTAAGAGGCATAAACAGAAAACAATTGTTTAATTGAATCGTCTGTAGAAACAAAAACATTAGTGTCGTCAGCATGTTGTGTAAGCTGAACAAATTTCTTAGTGCCAGGTAAAGGAAAACCAACAATTTTGGAATTGGCACGAATATTACACGCTAAGGTTTCGGCTACTAGCATGTAAAGCAGGGGAGAGAAAGGGCAGCCCTGCCTTACACCTCAAGAGACGCTAAAAAGTTCGGTTAGGAAACCATTAACGGATACAGTTGAAAAAACTTCAGTATGGAAGAGTTTAACCCATTGACAAAAGGATTCTTGAAAACCCATTCGTTGCAAAACTTTCAACATAAATTGGCAATCAACACGGTCAAAAGCTTTCTCCTGGTCTAGAGAGAGAATAGCCACCCCGACATTATAATTATTTGTGAACTCAACTATATCTCTAATTAAGCGGACATTTTCCCCGATAAAACGACCGGGAATGCCGCAAGATTGATCAGGTGCTACAACTAGATGGATAACCTGAAGGAGACGGTTTGCGATGGCCTTGGCTGCAATCTTATAGTCGACACATAAGAGCGTGATAGGACGCCAATTCTTAGTTAGCTCGGGATCATCCTTTTTATAAAGTAAGGTAATTTTAAAAGGTTCTGATAATACTTCTTCCAAACACGTTTGATAGCTTTGGTCGAGGTGACCGTTTGGTTGTTATGGTCTTTTATGGCAGTAATCAAACGCTGCTGGCCTCGAGTTTTTTCCAGATGCAAAAAGTATTTAGATGAGGTTTCACCTTCCTCAGCCCACCGAACATTGGCTCTTAGTTGAGCACCTTGGGCTTCTGACAAAAAGTTCCTGTTCTAAAGCGCCTAATAATGATTGTAGTTGATCGTGCAAATCGTGACCGTTAGCTATTAAGTTGTTAGTTGTGGAAATCTCTTTGTTGAGACATTGTAATTTGGATTTACGATTGCGAGCTTTTTCTCGACTGTAATCTTGACAAAGTGTTTTTAGGCGTTTTTTCCCCGCATCCCACCAAACAGTTGGAGAGGGAAAACGATTCCGTTCAGTTTGCCATTGTTGCCAAAAATTTTTGATAATACGATAGAGAGCTTCGTCCTTTAAATGCGCAGTATTTAATTTCCAAGTTCCGCGGCCACGTTCTTGGGCGGAGGGAATAACAAATTCAAGATATACATATTTATGATCGGACCTGAAAAGAGGCAATATATCGACCCTTTTAACTTTACATATTAGTGCTTCAGGAATCCAGAACATATCGATGCGCGAGGCTTGCGTTCTGTCAGTGCGTTCCCATGTATAAACACGTTCGTCAGGATGTTTTAAACACCAAATGTCAGATAGATGCAGAGTTTTCATAAGCGTCAAGAGGGCGTGGGAACCAATTATATGCCCACTTAGATTCCATATTGCACCCTCGTCGATCAACTCTGGCATTGTGGACAGTGTTGAAATCGCCACCAAGCACAACATCAATACCAGGTTCGATATTCTCAAGGAGGGAGGTAAAAAAAAATTCCATTTTCTTTTTTATTAGGCCCGTAAACATTAACTAATTGAAACAGATAATTATTGATATTGAAAATACCGGCTATAAACCGACCATCGTCGTCATTCCAATAACGCTCAAGACTGTATTTAGAATTGTATAAGATCGCAACGCTACAGCTACGGGCGGTGCCGGGTGATGAAATCATTTTATAAGGACAATTTGAAAAAACAGGGTTGTTGACAGGAGAGAACCACGAAGAAAATTCATTTGAAGAAGTTGAGTAAGCCACGCTGCTAGTGTTTGACGATTTTTCGAAATCCTAAGACCCTGAATATTTAAACTGATTATTGTTCACTTATGCATTGTGATGAGAAGCCACACTGGCTGAATCATCCAATTCGTCGGTTAGGACAGATAATCCACGATGACCTGTCGGAGGCTTACCAGGTTTTGTTCTACGCCGTAATGTTGACAAAACGGTTTTCTCAATTTCCTGTGACTCGGAGGCGGTAGCCGATTTACGTTTAGGTGTTGGGGTGGTGGTCCCAGGATAGGGCCGCACACGAGACTGTTTTGATTTACCCAGTTTTTTAGCGAAATAATTACCAACCTGGACAATGAGGCTTCCCTGGCTAGAATCTAGCGATTGCTGAGTGTCAGATTGAGAAGGGGGATTAGAGGGTTCTTCTTGAGAAAGGGTTTCAGGGGGATCTATTGTGGGGGGATCTACAGCAGTGTCAAGTGGGATATCATCAGGGAGCCTGACTGGATCCCATGATTGTGTATCAGTATGGGAGTCGGGGTCTTCGTAATTAGATTCAGAACCATTTTCCTCGGACATTTCCTCAATCAGGTTATCATTATCATTCTTATCAATCGCAACATTGTCATCATCATTATCAAGTGTATCATTATCATTTCCGTCATAATTATCAATTTCATAGTTTTCATCATCATTATCTAAAGGCTGATCATTTGTTTGCTTCATAACCGAGTCGTCAGAAGGGAGTTTGACCCACGTATGTATTTTAGTATTCGAGGGGCAAGCAGATTTAATGTGACCTTCACGACCACAAATAAAGCAGGTTTTAATCTGCCCACGATATAGTACTAACACCGAATGACCATCAATCGTAATGTTTGAAGGGATAGGTGTTGTTAGGGAGATCAACACACTTCAAACTCCTGTGTTAACAGTACCACTGCTTGATGTTTTAACGTCAAAAACTTTACCATAACGTCCCATATAATTGAACACGGTATCATTAGGTATGCCATTAGGAGGCCGATGAGTATGAATGAATGGCTGGTGAATACCGATGGAAATGATCGTGTGATACAACATTAATGAAGCTAGTGGACCCCACTGGAGTTAAGTCCGAATCGGGGGTGGACCTCCGGTTTAACGCCCTTATCCTAGAAGGCGATCGCAGGTCAAAAGACCTGCTAAATTAAAATACTAAATTAAGATACTAAAAAACTAAAGCAGGGTGGCCCCTTCATCAACCTCCGATGAGGGATGAAATGGAACCGCAACACCTAGCGAAAGAGAGAGACAAATGGCCTAAAGAACCCGATTCGGAGAACGGGAGACTTAGAGTTGCCTCAGTTCTGCCAAGCGAAGAAACTCGTTCGTCTTAAAAGAAACCATAATTCAAAACATTTCACTTGGATGGAATAAGAAAAGATATTAAAATTCTAAAACTAAATTATTATTACCTAACCTAGCTACAGTACCATTAACAAGCCACTGTTCAGAAAATACCTGAGGAGAGCAGTGTTTTTGCTCCATTGATAGCTGGAAGAGGAAAGTGGATTGACACTTGGCCAGTATTGTATCTTTGGAAGGTGTTGCATAATCAAAAACGTAGGCATTGCGGGTAATCCACAATTGATGCTTCAGGATCCCAAGTAGAGGTTGGATAGCCAGTGGAACTTTGTCTTCTTTCTCGAAGCCAAGGAGGGCACGTCTTTTACACGCAGATCTAACTTTCTGGTTAGACTTATATGCTCAATAAGTAACAAAACGGATTGTGTTAGCGGGCAATCAAAGAAGAGATGTTCATGACTCCCTAGATCGCCACAGAAGCATTGTGGATCAATGTTTTTCATTTTGAAACGGATTAAGCGATCCTTAGTTGGCAAAACCTGGTGTAATTGCTGCCAAACCGTATCTGCTACCTGTCTGACATATTTCCATAAAGATAATGAGTGCCAAATGAAAGCCCATTCCTGGGCTGAAGGATTCCATAAACAATATTTATCTATACAGTTATGTTTAAATGGATTATGGAATCGGGTGATAGAGTACGCCCTAGACGCCGTTAGATCTTCGAGTGAGATGCTGTTATGTGAAGAAGTAGACAAAATAAATTTATCATCATGTCTGTCGGCCTTTAAGGCCAGCCAACTAGTCAGGACGCAGCCATAAAAAGGCGGTAAGGATTCAATTAAAGCTGATGTTACGTGCTGTGTTTCAAAATAATCCAAACTATTTGGTAAGCAACAGGCTTTTTGAAGGTAAAAGGCAAAGAAATACTGCCACTTTCTATTAACTCCAAGAAGAAAATGTTTAACCCATAGGGAGTACAGGGATTTGATTATGCCAAGCCCACCACTTGACTTGGATTGGTACACAGAATCTCTTTCAAGACGCTCAGGGGGTTTACTCCAGAAAAAAGTAAAAATCGTTCTATTAATATGTTGTACAACTTTATCAGGGACAACACTAACTGCCCCCAAGTACCAGATCATACTGAGGCCAAGAGTATTTATGATTGTTGCTTTGCTGGCAAAGGACAAAGATCTCTGTTTCCAATTTTTAAACATTAAATCAAATTTATTTAAAATACGATCCCAATTCTCTTGTCCATCATTTGCAATTCTACTTACTACCTAGGCATTTGATTTCGGAAGTTTCCCATTTATTACTCACTGGAGGAGGGGGTTTATTATGCCACCCACCGATTAGTAAACCTTCACATTTAGAAAGATTGAGCTTTGCACCCGATGCTTGTTCGTAAAGATTAAAAATCTCAAACAGCTCAAAAATGGCAGTCTCTGTTGTGACCATGACCGGCATATCGTCAGCATGTTGAGTGAGATGAACTTTGTCAGTCGAGTTTGGTAGAAGAAAACCGATATTATGGTTAGTTCTAATTTTGCATGCGAGGGTTTCTGCCACAAGCACGTATAATAGGGGGGACATCGGGCAACCTTGCCTGACCCCACGCGAAACAGGAAAGAGATTAGTTAAGTCATTATTAACTGATATGCAAGAAAACACAGATGTATAAAGAAGTTGTACCCAGTTACAGTAAGATTCACCAAAACCCATTGCTGAAAGAACTTTAATCATAAAGGACCACTCCACACGGTCAAAAGCTTTCTCCTGATCGAGACTCAGGATGGCTGCATTTATCTCAAAATCATTTGCATAGCGTACTATATCCTTTAAAAGACGAAGGTTTTCACCGATACACCGGCCAGGTACACCGCACGATTGATCTGGCGAAACAATTTTTTCAATAACTGCTAAGAGTCTATTAGCTAAGGCTTTGGCCAATATTTTATAGTCAACACATAATGAAGTTATTGGGCGCCAGTTCTTAGGCAGTTCCGGGTCATCTTTCTTGTATAATAAAGTAATCTTGCCACATCTTTGGCTCATAGGAAGTTTTTTAGATGTATAGCTACTATTTAGCACCTCCGTTAAGTCTTTGCCTAGAATTGCCCAATATCTCATATAAAATTCTGCTGCAAGACCGTCTAACCCAGGCGATTTTCCTGTAGGCATATCTTTGAGTGCTCGATAACATTCTTCCTTGGTTACAGGACCATCACAGGATGATGCACTATTATTATCAAGTTTACGTTCTAAGCAGGCAAGGAAATCATTTTGTAGATTTTCATCAAGAGGTTGAGACGTAAAAAGATTGCTATAAAAATCAGTCCAGACTTTTTTGATTTTACAAGGGTTAGTCACAGTATGGTTATTGTTATTTTTCATTTGAGTGATTTGACGTCATTGTCCGCTGACGTTTTCTAGCCTAAGAAAATATTTAGTGGACCGTTCACCTTCTTCTGCCCATTGAACTCTACCGTGTATTTGGGCACCTTGAGCTTCCTTCAAAAGTTCTTGTTGTAATTTGTTTTTTTTCACTGTTTAACAGGTCTAATACTGCCTCCCCATTGGAGAGACGAGAATTTAAAACTTTAATCGAGTTATACAAAGACACAATTGTTTCTTTAGAAGTTTTTGCCTTTTGCCGAGCAAAGAACTGAATAATAGATTTTAAACGTTTTTTACCCGCATCCCACCACACTTGGAGAGAAAGGAAGGCCGATTTCATAGATTGCCAGTTGATCCAAAAATTCTCAATATGACCAAAGAGCAGTTGATCAGACAGTAATGAAGGTATTCAGTTTCCAGGAGCCATGCCCTCTGTGGGGTTGCCCAGGTAGTCTAATCTCGCAATACACATAACAATGGTCAGATCTAAAATAGGGTAGTATGTCAATAGCCGCAATATTAGAAAGAAGTCGAGTAGGCATCCAAATCATATCAAGTCGGGAACCTTGTGATCTACTGGTCCTATTCCAAGAGAAAACCCTAGAAGTTGGGTTTTTATGACGCCAAATATCTTTTAAATCGAAAGTATCGGTAAGACTATTGATTTCAGGCAACCAATTATAGGCCCAGTAAGAAGTAATATTACAACCATAGCGGTCAAAATGTGAGCCAGGAACAGTATTGAAATCACCCATCAAAAAAGTGGGAGATCAGGATCAATATAGTCTGGAATAGATGAAAAGAAATAGGATCCATCTTTTTTAGTATTAGGACCGTAAATATTACAAATTTGAAATGGTGAGCCGTTATATGAGAATTTACCATTAATTAAGCGACCTTCTGAATCAGTTTTAAAATTTATTAATTGAAAATTGCTATTATAAAGGATACCGACTCCTCTACTACATAGCGAGCCAGGTGAGGAAATAGTTTTGTATTGGTTGAGATCTGTAAACCAGGTTAGGAATTCTTTATCATTAATGGAATGTGTTTCCTGAAGGCATACTACGTCTGGCTTAAAACAATTTAACCATGCAATGAGAGTAAGTCTAGCCGTCAAAGATCGTAGACCTTGAATATTCAAGGTTAAAATAGAGATTTTATTCAACATTGGTATCAAGAGAGGTATCTTCGAGACTTCTTAACGGCTCGAAAGCCGACGGAGAAATTATGGGAGTCCTTTTACCACAAACCGGAGGTTTGGGGGTTGTTACGGCAGGTCATTGGTTTTGCGAGCTACTGACTTTTTATGTATTCCTCCAGAGGCAACCGGTATGCGAGATTTATTTTTATTAGGTAACTTACTAGTGAGAGTCCGCTTTGGTTTTATTTCAAGACGAGGTGTAGGGTTTTTTCCCTTATCTTCAGACTGTGATGAAGTAGGTTGTGATGCAGACAGTACCAGAGGAGTTTCAGAGGGTGTTTCAGTGGGCAGAACATAAGTATTAGTTTGAAAATGTTGATCGTAATCCTTACCAAAGTAGGCCGCTCCCATTTCAGTAAATGATTGCGGTAAGTTGTTGTTGTCAACTTGTTCAGTAGTCTCTTCTGTATTTGCGTGACTTGTCTCAGCATGCATAGCATTAGCGTCAGGGTCATTGTTTTGGTTGACACTGTTTGTGTCGGTATTCAAATTTTCATCGTTTGTTTGTGAAGTTGAAAGTTCATTGTTAGTTTCCATAGTCGATTCATCGTTGTCATGATTACCATTTTCAGTTGCATGCGTTTCAGAGGTCTGATTTCCATTATTGTCTTCCGTACTATCTTCGGTCTGCTCAGGGGTTTTCTCTCTTACTAATAAAGGACAGTTTGATTTAACATGGCCTGTTTCCCGGCAGTTGAAACATGTCTTAATCTGCCCTCTGTATAACACAAGGCAGGAATATCCGTTAATTACCAAATTCGATGGAATTGGAGAGTTAATGGTCATTAAAGCCGATCTTACGCCGGTAATCATTCCCCACGATTAACTTTATGAACAGTGCCATAGGTTTCGAGCGATTTAGCTAGTTGGTCATTCGGAATGCCGTAGGGCAAACGCAGCACAGTTACCCACTTCTTCGTTGAAATGGGTTTGATTTCAATCGGGTGGTCTCGAAATAATAATCCGAAGCTAATAACTGCTTCAAGATCCGTTGACGTTCGACACGTTACTCGAACTTTCGAGTTGGAAAGCCAAACAAAGGCTTCAAAACATTCGCTGATATCCGTCTGAGATTTAATATCATCGATCAATTCCTTACAGTTAAAGGAAAGCCGAGGGTGGCCATCCAAAGCCGCTTCAGCCAGAGTAAATAAGGCCGTTTTATTGGCGTAAGGTACAGTCATAATAAACAACACACTTAGACAATAAAGTAGGATTGTATTTAAGAATACACACTACACTGAGTGAATACACACACAGAGGAAACAAAACCCCCTACAAAAGTAGGGGGTACACACAACAAAGCAAATTATTCAACCAGATAAGTGTATACGTACGTTGACAACGATAATGGTCCCCTGGTAACCAATCCAAACGAAACGTCCAAGGAGCGTCGGTTTCAAGTTAAGTCAGAAACCAATTTGGTGGATGGGAATAAAAAAGTTCTAAGATCTAAGTAAAAGAGAAGCTGTTATAGAATTAGAGGCGGTGATGCTAGCTAAAGTGCCCCTGACTAACCAATTAGTGTCGAAATCCTGAGGGAAGACATGTTTACGTTGGGTTTTAAGTACAAACAAGAAGGAACGTTGAATGCGAATTTTGGTTTCAACCAAATTTGGTGGCAAATGCTCGAAAACAAACTTGTTTCTGGCAAGCCAGATTTCATGTCTAATTACCCCTAGCAGTGCAGAAAACCCAAGCGGAATGTCCATGTTTTGGCAAAAGCCAAAAATAAGGACCGAATACAAGAGATTGCTAATGGCCGGATCAAAATTCCTATATATATCGCTAAACCATTGAGTAAGACTAACAGAAAAAGTGCACTCACAAAAAAGGTGAAGAAGTGTTTCAGGTTGTCCACAATGGCCAGATCTTTGACTAATTTAGGGCGGGGAACCCCCAAGTAAGATATTTCTGAACACATCTATGGTCTATTGTCTTTTCACTGAGGAATAAATAATACGCTTTGCGAGCCATGAGGTCGGTTAGTGAAATAGGCCGTAAAGTGGGGATAGAGCAATGCCCTTGATCCCACTCTGGTGTAAGCTTGAGCCAAGCAATGACTACTGAGCGATAAAAAGGAGGCAGTTTCTTAGCCTGGTTAGCCAAAAGCCTTCCCTGCATGATAAAATCTAAGGTGGAAACATTACTCAGGATTGAAAAAGCCGAGCGAAGATGGTAGTCAAAAAAGCATTGCCAGCCTCGATGTTGCCCTAATATGAACCGTCGCATCCACAGAACATGTGAGGCCATTTTGGTATCAACATCAGTAATACCAAGACCGCCATTCTTGAAGGGTTTAATTATAGAGCGACGAGCAATCCATTAAACGTGTCTTCCCCATATGAAAGGATAGATCAGATGATTAACCTCAAAAATAATTTTAGCTGGCATGACAACCGTAGACAGCAAATGCCACAAAGTGCTTAGGCCAAGAACGTTGATAATTAAATCTCGACCACGCAAAGAGAGGGATCGTTGCTTCCATGTAGCTATGAGGCCTTTGATGTTCTCAATATGCTCAATTTTGGCCTGAAGCATTACCTACTCTAGCACCAAGTTAAGTGATGGAATCGTTTGTCCATTGTAAAGGGTAGGGAAAGACAGTTCGATTTTTCCATGAGCGAACAACAAGACCTTTGCATTTGGTCATGTTGAGTTTGGCTCCTGATTCCCGTTCAAATCTGAGAAAGAGTTCGAATAATGCTGTAATAGCAGCATCAGAACATACAATAGAGGTTGTATCATCAGCATATTGAGATAATTTGATCCTAAGATTCGAATTTGGCAGGGGAAAGCCATCAATGGTAGGGTCTGCCCTAATGGAGCAAGCTAGCGTCTCAGCAACAAGAACGTAAAGGAGAGGAGACATTGGGCAACCTTGCCGAACGCCCCTAGTCACAGTAAAAGGGTCGGATAGAAAACCGTTAACCAGAACTCGAGAACGAACATTGTTGTATAAGAGAGCGACCCATTTGCAAAAAGAGTCCCCAAAGCCCATTTTTTGCAAGACCTTCTGCATGTAAGACCACTCCACTCTATCAAAAGCCTTCTCGTGATCCAGAGTGAGAATGGCAGCTGGAATATCATGATCATTAGCATAATCAACAATGTCAAGGATTAAGCGAATATTTTCACCCATGAACCGGCCTGGTATACCGCAGGACTGGTCGGGAGAGATGACATGTTCAATCACAGAGAGACGCTTCGAGAGAGTACGAGCCAGGATTTTGTAATCCGTGCACAACAAACTAATGGGTCGCCAATTCTTAGTTACTTTACTTTTTAAGAAGGGAGATAAACTTGAAACTAAGCCTTCTCGTTGAGAAGGACTTAAAGAGCCAGTTTCATAGCACGAGTTAAAAACATCAGTGAGGTCTGCCCCAAGAGTATTCCAAAAACATAAGTAAAACTCGGTGGAAAAACCATCAATGCCAGGAGATTTATTAGTAGCCATAGCTTTGAGGGAAGAATAGCACTCGTCGGTAGTAAGGGGACCATCACAAATGAGTGATTGTTCGCTAGTTAATGTACGCTCTAAGGCGTTTAAGAAAGGAGGTTGTTCGTCTTCATCGAGAGGGATCGAAGAGAACAGATTCAAATAAAAAATGTGCCAAACAGAAATAATACCGTCAGTGGTAGTAGCAATCGAACCATCAGGGCGTTTGATTTGCTCAATAAGGCGGTGTTTACCCACCGATTTCTCCTGACGAAGAAAATAGGCAGTAGATGCTTCTCCCTCTTCAGCCCAAAGAGTGTGTGCTCGAATTTGGGCTCCTCTTGCCTCACGTAAAAGTCCGGCTTGTAGTTCATTCTTAAGTTCAAGCAAGGAGTCAAGAAGATCCTCGCCATTGTGAATTAGAGTCTGAATGGAAGCAATGGTTTGATTTAGAGATTTAACACGATGTTTGTGTTCGTTAACACGAGTGCTGGAGTGTGAAATAATGAGTCGCTTTAGACGGGTTTTACCCGCATCCCACCAGGAAGAGAGATTAGAAAAACGATGTTTTTCTTGTTGCCATTCCGTCCAAAAATCATGGACCCGCGTTTTAAGAGTTGCATCAGCCAACAAGGAAGAGTTGGGCATTCCATAAATTTAAGAAAAACATAGGAATGATCCGACCGGAAGAAAGGAAGAATGTCGATTGTCTGAATGTAATTGAGTAAGGTTTGAGGTAGCCAAAACCATATCAATGTACGAGCCTTGTGCACCATTGGTATGGTGCCAAGTATAATTGCGGTCCAGAGGGTGTTTTTCCCTCCATGAATCGACAAGATCAAAAGAGTTCATGAGAGTGTTAAGAGTATGGGACCAGTTGTGAGCCCAAGGAGAGGAGATATTACACCCAAAACGATCCAAAGCGGGATTGACAACAGTGTTGAAATCCCCACAAAGAAAAACGGGCAAATCAGAGCTAAGTGCTGGATACAAGGACTCAAAAAACAGAGCACTAGGATGCTTACCGTTAGGTGCATAGATATTTGCAACTTGAAAGGAATAACCTTTCCGGCTAAAGTCGACAGTTAAAAGTCTACCATTGTCATCGCGAGAGACATGGAGAACATCGAAATCGTGAGAAAACAAAATGGCAGTACCGCAGCTGCGGGTCATGCCAGGAGAAGAGTAAGATTGATAATTAAACTTCTTATTTATGTTCCGATTGGAAGAATGAAACCAGGATTGAAATTCATCTTCAGAGTTAGAGTGCGTTTCTTGGAGGCACACAATATCTGGTCGGAAACAATTGATCCAGTCCATCAAGGACTGTCTGGAAGATAAAAGCCTCAACCCTTGGATGTTGAGGGTGAGAATAGTAATAGCCATGATAGAAATGAATCAAATTTTAATTGCAAAAAACGCCATCAATTAGATGAGTCAGATGCAATACCCTGAGGTTGATGATAATCTGAGCGAGTGGAAGGTTCTGAACGTGAAGGATCCTCGTCGCTAAGTTCAGAACGGTCCCGAGAGGCGGACCGCGATCGGGAACGAGCTCCAGATTGGTGCCCTGTGCCAGCAAGGCCAGGCGCAGTACGTACGCGAGTGGGAAGATCGGAGGGCTTAGTTTTCGGTCTGGTCGGACGACGAGTCACCGGACCAGGGTGAGCAAAAACTGGTTTGCCCACCGGAGGAGCCTCCGGTTTGGGTATGTGCACTACGGGGATCTCACTAAGAGCAGTTAACATCTCATCAGTAGCGGGTGTTGGAACAGGATGCACATCAGCGACAGCAGTGTGTTGGACCGATGCCGGATGACCAGTCAACTCCGTAACCGGCGTTAATGCAATATCTGGAGGCGTAGCCATGGTAGGAGGATGTACAATATCACGGCCACAATCTGGTAGGCGGTCCATATAATCCCCGGCTGATTCCGCTAAAAGATTAGCCAAGGATTCGTCTGAGATACTATTCACTGTATCGTGAAAGACATCCGCTTCAGATGAATCAGGATATTCATTAGGAAGGGGAACATCTGACGGAGCCGTAGTTTCAACAGTGTCAGTTTCCATGCGCTTGCGCTTACTTGAGGCACTAAGGGCCTCCATGTCTTCCACAGCTGAAGGCTGTGGGTCAGTTTGAGGTGCATTTACCTCAGAGGTGTCAGGGTGCGAAGAAACACCCGAATCATCAGGAACAACAGGTTCCTTGCCCTTAGGGCATTTAGATTTCTCGTGGCCACTTTGGCCACACTTAAAACAAGTACGAGCTTGCTCGCGATAAAAGGCGAGTCAAGTGTTACCTTGAATAACAATTTGAGACGGAACAGGTCGGAGCATATGCATTTTGACATTACGTGACCCGACCTTAATGCCGTTAACTTCGTTCATACGGATACCAAGAACCTCTCCGTATTTGGAGAGAGCAATACTGAGTGCCTCATCTGGAATCCCATATGCCAGTCGCAAAACATTGACATAAATGATGTTGGATTGTTGGGAAGATTTACGATTGTCCCTATATGGTTCAATGACCAATGGATGAGACTTAAAGGTTGTACCTAAATTAATAAAATCTTCCATTTTGGATGGTGTTAGGAAGGTAACGCGTACCTTTTTGTTTGATATCCAAAGGAAACATTCAATGTATTCCTTCAGATTAGAAACTTGGGAACGTAAGTCCCCAATAATTTCGATGCAGTTGCAGTTAAGATGGGAACCATCTTGCAGAGCTGCATCAGGTATAGTAATTAAGGCCGTCTGGTTACTGTACGGCAATACCATTTCTATAGGTATAAATATGTATAACGGATATGGTACCAATACAAAAGAGAAAGCAAAAAACACTTACTGGCCTAACCACAATTTGTGGCCAGGCCTCGAAGTCTTCCGAAGAAAGGTCTTCCTGCTGAAAGGTCCAAGAAACGCTGAGATGTATTGCAGCGGAGGTACCAAATCCAAAGAAAGTGAAACAGTCTCACGTGAGAGAAGAGAAAAGAACCAAGTTGTACCTAAGAGATGTGTTACCAGTAAAAATACTGGAGCATGGCATCCACAACTCAGTAGGATTTTTCTCGACGTAAACTCGTAGATAGTCTCGTAGAAAAGACTCGAAGATCTCGAAGGCTTCGATTGCTCCCTCGTTATTCAACGAAGCCAATAGGCCGAGAAGCGATGCCGACCGTCTCGCCCATTCCACCTTTTCTCCGGCGATCTCCTTCGCTTGTGGTCAGTTGCACGCGTGCCGCGGCGGCATCGGCGCGTGGGAAAATGTCGCCGTCGCGAACGGTCGGTTTACACGAGGGTGCGCGTGCCGTGATCACGAGACGGGATTGTGACGTGATTGATTGCCGTTAATTCGCGATCGCAAGCGATTGCCGTTACGCGAGATGCGCTGGGTATCGGACGAGCGCGTTCCAGGCCTGTTGCCGCGCAACGGCACGCGCTTGTCAAAAAGTCTACAACACGAGGTATTCCCAGGCGGTCACCCATCCAAGTACTAACCTCGCCCGACCGGG
>JAOTOK010079401.1:17153-28509 GCA_025770025.1 Virgularia gustaviana | reverse complement strand
TGAATGTTAATATTAAATAATATTTAATTAATTTAATATTTATTTATTTATAGTTAACAATAATATAATATTTCATAATAAAAGCAATAAACCTGGTTGGATACTCGATGTGTAATGTACATCATGTCTTTTTACACTTCAGTTCAGTTCAACAAAGAGAGTGAATCTGCACTGAACTATATGTATTTGAAAGAAAGTGAGAAAACTGAGCTTCGTCAAGATGATTGTTATCCAGATTGGTTGTGGCAGATGGATGGCAAGAAACAAAATTTGGATAAGCTGGACCCAGAAAGTCAGCTATATCGGAGATTGGACAGAAAATGACAGAGAAGAGATGAAAATGAACGAAGGAAAATGAAGCGGTTTTAAAAAAGGATTGTTTTTATAAGCAGACAATGTGACATCTGGTAAAAATGGCTTTAAGATGAGCGCGGATGACTACCAGTTTGGGAAACAAACGATTATTGCCAAAATGTTGTTCCAGGCCATCTGTATGAACACCCACACAAGAACCAGAAAACTATAGCTTTATAGACCTAACATTTTGTTGCAAAATTGTGTAAAATAAATGTATTATATAATGCTATAACAAAATACACAAAGATAAATGCCGGGCAAGTGTTACCATAGCAACGATGTAAGTGAGTTTATCGTTGTAAGTATTTGAAACATTTTAAAAGTGTAAAGTAACTAATCTAGCTGTGATTCAATGCAGCCCTGATTTGGCACTTTCTCGCACAGGCTGATTAGAAGACTTCACATGCAAGGGGAAAGCCTCATTCTTGGTTGGGACAAATTAGCACCTAAAATTTATTATTCAGTTCTAATGATAGCCTGCGTGCAGATGCCCGTTAACGCCTGAAAGTTACAAATAATACGTCTATATCGTAGGCTATTCTAATGATAGATCAACTTGAAATTAACTACCAAGTGTCTTGGTTTTTGTCGAGGTTGCAGGAAATATTATGTAATGTCAATTTTTCTGTTACAAATTTACATGTTGAGTGACGTCATTTGCGCGCCTGCGCACAAGGTTGGGGTCTTGTGTCAGTAGTATACTTTGTGAGAGCACGCGCATTAGTGTCGAGCATTTCCGAAGAAAGAACAGAGATATAGTTCGGCAGTTACAGTGGATTGCAAAATGGATGCAAGGCTTGTTAAAGTATTACTATGGAAGAAGTATGTTTAGCTCGCGTACACGGTTGCCGATTGTTCCTAGCATCAATGAAGGCTTTGGGCATCATGTTATCGTCCTAGAATGGCAACAGTGGACGGCAGAAGGAAGAAAAATGTCAACGATATTGCGGACGATGTGACCGACAACCAGGTGAAGAAGCCTCTCAAAGGGTTCAGGTACAGTATATAATTTGAAGTAAATCTTTATTGTTTTTATGAACTTTACTAGCCAACCTTGGCTATAATATTAACACGAGATAGCACAGAAGTTAATCATAAACAGGCAAAATCTAGAAATGTGGCATTTTTGAACACTTGCAACAAAAATGTGATGTGTCACTTTCGATTTGTTGCGTTTTTAATAGCATATCTGTCCGCATTAGAACGTCTGTATTTTTATTATTTACCTACCTTGATCACTATAAGGAATTTCAAGCATTCTTGGAAAATACTGGACAAAAATCTGTAGAAAAAACGTAAATACTTACAGATTGATATTTTATTTATTATATTGCGAAGAAGCCCACTTTAAGTACTAAATAGTCTATAGTATACGTAGAGTCGAATGGTTTATATTTCAACTTTAGTTTTACTAATTTTCATCAGTTATATACAATTTTCGCTCAAGGTAGGGAAGCATGAGATTACTTCAAGCATGATTGATGTCTTTATGTTGTTATACATCATTACAGTATTTAAACTCTAGTGTTTATGATAGAGGAAAATGCATACACATGATTTATAAATAAGGGGTAAATGAATATTGTGTTCCTATGGAGTAACATTACTGTTATTACTATTGGGTTATGCTACACAATACTGAATAATGGCAATATTAGGCCACTTAATTTCATGAATAATGTTGCACAAAATTATTAAGTACTGGATTTTTACGTTTATTGGAAATTCAAATTGTAAGTGATATTACAGTAAAAGACGTCTTTTCTCAGTAGTCAGTTGTGCCATTTTAAAAAAAAGCAGTCCACTTTTATCATGTGTCAATTGCCACATCTTTTTATTACTGAGTGGTCAAGGACTCTCAAGGAAACCATAGATATTATAGACAGTATTATGAATGTTTGAATAAATGAATCAATGTCTCTTGTTTTCAGTCTTTCAAAAACTTGTGTCTGCTACAGAGATTGTGGCACGACTATGGGTTATAATACCCATGAAGTGTTTCATGGGTTTCCTAATTTTGTTTCTTGTTACAGATCTGCTGTTCAAACAGCTCAAAGATTAGATGTTCAACTCAAGTCAACCAACACTTGGCAGGAACTTTTCAACCCAGACGTTGTTTCACGAAGACAAAGGTAATACTATTTAATATAGGTATATTGTATAAAACTCCTTATATCATAAGTAATGATGATTTATTGTATGTAACTGACTATTATGAAAGAGTGGCTGTTTATAAATTATGTTTTGATAATAGGTTTGTGTATTACAAGTCAATTTACATGCAGCAATACATCCATGTGTCACACACATTGTTCAACCTTGTTTAGTTCTCATGGAAAACTTCTCTACCTAATCATGTTGTTTGTTTATTCAGTACATTGATATTTTTTTTAAAAAAGTTGTTTTTGTCTCACATGTAGACTTCGTGAAAGCTGTGAACATTTGCTGTTTACATACCCGGAGGAATATGGCCGAAAAGCTGAAGAACTTTTGTGGAGAAAAGTCTTCTACGATTTGATCCAAAAACTTAAACAATTTAGAAAAGTATATAAAAAATACTATTTTTTAAAGAAATATTTAGAATATCATGATGATAAAATAGATACAGAGATTAGGATATTTTTTGTGGTTACAATAGTCACTGATATTTATTGTTGTTTGTATAAATACAGAATTTAACCTTATTTTCCAACATTTCTAGAAAGGAGAAGACGATAGTGGTTTATCTTGTGCATATCGATCACATTTGACTTCTGCAACAGCTTTTTATTTTCATCTTTTGGTCAACTTTCAAAAAGTCATTGGTGTCAACTTTCAGGGTTATTTTGACTGGATAACATTCTCATCTGGTAAGTGCTGGAAATAGCATCTTGGTAAAATTTCACTGGTTATTACTTATATTTAGTTGTATAAATGTATATATTAATAATTAAATGTAATACTGTAGTCGAAATAATAATGTTGCAACTGAACTCTTGTTTTAAAAAGGCTTGGACCAGAGTTGTGATCAAGCAAAAGCTACCAACGATAATGACTGGGTTTTGAAAGCATGTCAAAGAACATTAATCTATTTGGGTGATTTATGTAAGTCAATATTATCTGTTCTTCTTTCACCATAAACTCCTCTGCTAAATGTTACAAAAATGTTTATATTCATTCAGCAGAAATGTAAAAATATCTTTGATTTGCTGCTATTCAAGTCCGTCACCTTATTTAAAATAAATACACTAATTTAGTTGTTTTTAAGTACAAAAATATTTTAACTTTCTAGCTCGTTATCAACAAGAGTTTGAAGGTGAACTTAGCACAGATTTGGCTGAGAGATTTTATCATCAAGCTATTTACTTAAATCCAGATTTAGGTATGTTGATTAAAACTGAACACATTTTGTAGTTGCAGCGATGCTGTAAACAATAATAATAATAAGAACAACAGCAAATATATTTCATTTCCCCAGGGATGCCACACAACCAACTAGGTACATTATTTTGGAGTCATAGTTTTGGTTGTAGAGCTGCATATTACTATATGAGATGGTAAGCATATTGGTCAATTATACAACTATGCCTTGAGCATTATTTTCGTAAAACAGAACACAAAACAAAATTGGTATAATTGAATTGTTGGTTTTCTTTCATTGTCCAGCTTGATGTCTAGTTCACCATTTGAAGGGACAGAAGGGAACTTGTTGAGATTATTTGAAGAAAATCACAACAACTTACAACAGTTACAACAATCTTTGGTTGCAGAAATGGCGGAAAGTAAAGTGAGGTAAACATGCAACTTTGGCAAATAATATTTGAAATACAAAATATACATCACCAGTATAAAAACATTAATAATTATTTTGTGTTGTCCTTTTGTTTTTCTCAGGTTGACTGCTACTAGTCGCTTTCTTACTCAATTCTTGTATCTTCAAGAAATCTTTTATAAAACAATCAGGTATTTTATCATATGTAATACAATATTTACCCTAGTTGCCAGATTCTAGAGGTTTCTACTGGTCTCAGATCACCGGACCCTAGAAAGGAAGGTTACATCTGATTGGTGGCCATACTTAGCCAGTCATTATGCAAAGTTTTAATAAACATTTGATAATGTTTCTAAAGCTATTTAATTCATCATGCTTCTTTTATATGATGTACTTTCATTCATGTGTTTGTGATTTGTATTTCCAATGATGTAGTTTACCAGCAAAAGATTATGAAAGGCTATGTAACTTCATCTTACAAGAACTTGACATGGCATTGAATCACACACATGATGTACAAACCAAGAACACCAAAGGTCATACAGGGGATGGCAATGGTAAGAAAAAAACAACCAAGCAAGATGCACAGAAGGAGAGGGAAAGCAGCGATGATGGTGACTTGTTGGAAGGAAGGACCCTTCTGGAAGCTGAAGCTTTGTTAATCATGTCTTTGACAAGAATGAAAATTAAAGGTTTGTGTTGGTATTTTGATGTTACATTAGGATCAATTGAGAAATGAAATATGGTAACCCACAAGACATGTATATGTTAAAAACCACAAGACATGTTATTTGGCTATCTCATATCCTGACATGTTTTCTTTGTTCTGTTAGGATCAGCCTTGTTACAAGATGCATGTTCATTTTTCATGAAATTCATGGCTGAGATCATTCGTCATTGTATTTCAAACACGGAGGCAGCATTCACTGCTGACACAACGATGAAACTCCCTGCATATCCTGGTCTGAATGGCATTGTTCAAAACGGTTACGTCCCCGGAACAGAAGGACAAGATGAACAACGTATTATAAAAGCAAAACAACTAAAGAGAAGACTTGTGACACAACGACGACGTCGTCGTCGCCATAGCACCTTGAGTGAGAGTGAGGAAGGGTCAGAGAGCGAGGAAGATGTTGAGGAAAGTGTGTTTGATGATAGTGATTTAAGTGAAGGAGAGTTGGATGAACTATTGAATGAAACTGTGAGTGATGAAGATGATCATGATAGTGATGAACTGTCTAGTCTTTCTGCGGATGAAATGCCTGTGAAGAATTCTTATATGAAATCCAACAAACATGGCCTTGTAAATGGAGAAACTTCTGAAAAAGGTAAAAAATAGGGATGCATTAGCGTACATATGTATGTTGTAACTAAGCTTGTTGGTAATAGTGTTTGTATTTCTGTCGTAGATTATGTGAAGAGCTGTCGAAGCAACGGACACCATTTCTTGACAAGTTTTGTTAAAGAAGATCTCATGATGGTCATCAAACTTTGCATTGATTGGCTCCGCGTCAACCCGGAAATGACGAAATGTGACGTAAGCAATGTTACATATCTTCGTGATCACGTTTGTAACTCTGTAATAATTATTTTTTTTTTTTATTTTGTTTAAGGATGCTGTTTCCATGTTTACCCAACTTGTGACATTACTCAACATGCTTCCAAAACAAAAAGACTTGTGGCATATTGGTAAGCACTTATGTACCAAAACACAATTTGTATACAATCTTTTCAATATCTAATTTATTCCGTTATTTCTCAAATTTCCTCCTTCTCTCACTCTGAAGAATACTAAACTCCTTTAATTCACCATGATGTACATTTTTACTAGCCAACAGCAAAGGCAATATTCTGAAGGATATTGTGGACGAGAATGTTGATAAGGACTGGGTACAAGAGAAAGCTCTACGAGAAGACATCGCGTTACTCGGTTTCAGTCCCCTGACCGAGCTTCATGGCCGGTTGGATATTTCGTGGAACAAAAACGTCAAGTTTAGGAAACTTTTGGAGGTAACGTCTGCCGAAAAGATTTCTCTTACATCACAAATACAACAGCATCTATCGCGCATCCGAATACGGATTCCCCCTTGTAGAAATCACGTGACCGGCCAGTATAATTTATGCAATTGTTTATGTGTGTTTTTCCAGACTGTCATCAGGTTACAGAGTATCAAAGCTGGAGCTGCTTTTCTAGCTTCTTTGGAGGTTCGTTGGCATTCTTGTTGTTGAAAATGGTTTCACTGCATGTTTGAAAATGATTTGTATCAGCCCTTCTTTTTCTCGATTTTAGTCTCCATGTCTTGCTTACGACGACAGTGCTGGTGTATTTTCTGTGACTAGTCATGTTGCTGCCAATGGAGATGTTGAAACCAAAAATACAACTAAAGAGGTGGGGAATTTGCGCAACAGTTGCATGCTCATGAGCCAAGTGGACTGCGTTTTCTCTCGTACAAAAACTCGTAAACATAGCCGGGAATAAATGGCTTTGGTCATTTCATGTAGTCTAGTACCTATTGTTTGTGGCCAGATTTTCTGGGAGATGGTGTGCCTTACATGCCATTGTAAGGCCTTAGCATTCCCAGAAAAACTTGAACTATAGATACAGTATAAATATTTAATATATTATAGACTTCGTTAGACCTCTCACTCAGTATTCTAGTACTAGTTTTCGCTGAAATCAAACTAAAATTAAACCTATACATGTCATGTTAATGATTGGTTTTGTGTTTTTGCAGGACAACAAACGACGTGCTAAACTGATGAAAACAATGGCGAAGCAAAGACTGCAGGTAAAGACGTGAGACAATTCGTTTTACAACGATGTTTTTAGTACAAACAACTATCTCAAAATACCGGCTATTTGATGGGATGATAGACGGCAAATTAACATATCACCTCAACGTTTAACCATAACTATAACCAAACTTTTATCTTCGCAGTCAGAGGTTGCTGATTTGGAAAACAAAGTGAAATCGCAGAATTCTTCACCAAGTCCGTTTCTGATTCCCGATGCTCCAACACTTTGTACCCAACTTCATGTCCTGCGACAACTCATTGCCACCAAAAATTTTGTCGTTGTCGTTCCCATCCAAGGTAAGTTAGGTGCCGCGTTGTTCCGACTACCCGAGGTGGGACAGTTTTCACGATACCGCGGACTTCATGGTAATTACCAACCTCGTACCCAGGCTCTTAGATGGGCTCCTGCGGTATAGCTACCTCCCACCTAGAGCGCAGCTAAGAGCCTGGGTGGGTACGTAGTTGAGTAATTCCTAGTAAAAACATTGCAGTTACTTGAGAGACGGGTCAACTCACCTAGCCGGGACATCTGTTGTTGACAGCGGGAAAAACTCGGCTACGTTGAACGAAAATCGCCTTTCAGCCGTGAACATACGGAAAATATACCAATAGAACATTGTGTTCTGTTTTGCCTTTAGTGATCTCCGCGTTGGACGAATTAAAGAAATTTAACCCCGGTGCTCGAGATGCCATTAAATATCTTGAATCAGAGTTGAAGAAAGGTAACAGGTAAGAAAGCATATCTTGGAAAATCTTTTAACTGCATACAATTCTATAGTTATATAGTAAGTATAGATCTCTGGCTCCCGTTCTGCACCTAGAATCAGAACGTGACAAAAAGATGGCGCTTTGTTTCGTCATCTTGCCTTGGGCTCTAAAAGTGGTCACGCTTTTGCAGCCAAGCCAACATCTACTACATGTATGTGTCATCCTCATGAATCCAGATTCTAGGAGACTGTCTCTGTAAAATTCGCAAATTTCGAAATCGGAACCTATAACTCTAGGATCAAGTACCCAGGAATCTAGAATCCACAACTCTGGGATCCAAGACCTGCAACACTTATTAAGTTTGTTTTCACACTACAGCGCTCTATCCATCCGAGGACCTTTCTGGAGTTAGACAGAGCAAACTACACTACTTTTTGTCACACCGTATCATACACGGCCATTAGCCATTTTCAAAAAGAGCAGAGTACTGGGTTCGAGTTGGGTTACAAAGCATGTTGGGAATGTTTGGATGGACGAGCGTTTTGTCAATGTCCTTCCAAACATTCCCAACATGCTTTGCATTCACAACTTGAACCCAGTACTCTGCTCTTTTTGAAAATGGCTAATTCTCTAACATGTTGTCGATTTAGGTGGATTCGTGCGCAGAAGGAAAGCGAAACGGTTGTATCTAAATCACAGAAGCGTGGCAAGCAGGAGGAAGTGTCAGTTTGGTAAGTTGACATTTTTTTTTTTCGTAAAAGTTAAAATGCCTGTTTGGATTTATATTCTTGTTATTTGGACAAGATGGAGTAAATTTCTAATTTAATTTCTTAAAAAAAATATTAAAGTTTTAGAGGTGATGTCAGAAGACCTTTTCTTTCGTTTTCGGGCGCCAAAATTCTCCTTCTAACGTCACATCTGAAACCTTTATAGTAAATAATTCCCGAGGCGAAGACGAGTTTTGTATCCAACAAGATAAAATTAGAAATTTACTTTATATTGATGTATGAATGCCTAATAAGTTGGTTTGACAACTTAATGGGTGTGGAGTTGGAGGGCATGTGGAACATGTTCCTGGTGGAGGTATGCGGAGTTCCCTCTAGTATTTTCATCAAGTTGCCTATAATAACCAGACAATGACCATACTTACAAATGTCAGCATTGTTCACTTAACGCATGTCTATAGTGTTCTAGACAGGATGCAAGGTTGCATCACATCTCGTCCAATGTGAATGTGTTAACAAACTCTGTAATTCACATGAAGAATGTGATGTGACTGTGTGCCGCGCCTTTACCTTAAGCACACCCCCCCCCTAGCGCGCACGTATTACTGTTGTAGCAAGATGTCCACTGAGAGCGGGAGGGGTCAACTGACTATTTTAGCCGGCGCCAACGGCCATGGCGGCAACTTGATGGCAGCGCGGCACCTCAGATGTGAATTCTCTAATAAACGTCCCATCATGGGGTCCTGTGTGCTACAACTATCCCAATTAGAGAAGTGTTTTCATTACTCATTAGAACTGTAATTAGAACTGTCTTCAGGCGACTCATACCTCCTAATTAGACCTGCGTGTGTGTGTTCCGATTAGAACGATGTCTTCCAATTATTACTGTTTGTTTAATTCGATACATGTGCGTGAGAATTGCGCATTCAATTAGAACGTTCCAGCACAGCAATGTTGCAAATTACGACGATTTTATCACAGATCTACTGCTGTGTTCGATGGCAACGATGGCAAATTACGATGGCAACGTGCACCATGCCGCTTTTCAAACTAACACTTCGATCTCACGTCCAAAATTATATTGGATAAATAATCCATGGAGATGACCTTCTGTTTAGTTAGTATTACAGTAGCTACAATTTTGTAGCTAAAAGATGAAGTTTTGAAACACAACAAATAGAGTTTTTCAAGGGCTTCAGTTTGATATATAGACCATCGTTCAGCGTTAAGTATTTTTGCTCAAACTGCAGAAAAAACATTTTGGCTTGATACAGGTTATGGTGTGTTACTGTGCTTGGTTTGTATTTGCTTCAAAACAATTCCTATACATTTAGTTTTTTTCAAATCGCCCCCAAATCTGCTCAAATGGTTTCATGGTTTTTTGACCTCGTTCTTCTCAGATTGCGCAATAAATCAATCCGAATTATCCGTTTTATTGTCTCGTGACAGGAACCTAACGACGAAAAGGCACGTCAAAAAATTGCGTTGATAGCCACAGGTTTTTCAACAACAAACTTGTGGTTTTTAATCACACTTAAATACCTTGAAGCAGATGATGTAAAAGCTCGTTTAATACGTAGGAATTTTAACATGGGAAATGCGAGAAAGCTTTGAAAGTAAACACTTAAAACAACAAACGCGTTATCTTATTGATTTAGCTCGTTTTTCAGTCACACTGTATTATGGAATTTCGCAGGAAGATAGCCCTAGGTATGATACATGCTAGGACCCGAAACTCATCTCTGATTGACTACCACTTTAGGTTTACATAAACTTAATAAAAACGATGATTTCGACATCACCAGGATGCCAAAAGATGCAGAAGTGATAAGATAGTATGTGTTTCCAGGTTATATGGTGGTAATATGATGCAAAACGCAATGTTGTCTCGAGAATATGAATAAATTATGTTACAGATTATGTTGAATGAAAGTGTCCATTTACAGATGACTATTTACATGAAACTAAAATATATTTGGTAAACTTAAAATAGCATTAAAACGAAAAACTTGGACATTAAGTTCGGGATTGCCTTTACTAATGTGAAATAAGAGCTTTTATTTTCAGAGAGAAACTAATGTCGCAAAGTCAATGATTTTTAAATTCCAATTCTTAGACATACCAAGTAAAATTCTCTGCTGCTGGATCATAAGTAGTTGAATTAACGATATATTTTTTTAGTAGAATTACATCATTAATACAAACATGTTTGCCCTATTTTTGGCCTATATTTATTTTCTTTATACAGTCATCCATAGAAATGGGACGTTTAGTAGTTCACATCACATTTACATATTACAAACATGAAGAAAGAGCATGCAGAGACACTTTTTGCTTTAAAATGTCATTTTTCTAAAATCTTGTCTCGCCATGCGCCTGTGTTGTGACGAAATTACGAGAAGATGTTTCACTTAATTGTTGTGAAACTGTCAGGAAGTTAATATTAAATATTATTTATGCAATAATAATACATGGCCATAATGTTCTCATATTCTCAAAAAAGCCCTTCATATTCTCTATTAATGGCAGGTGAAACCATCAATATAGGCACTTTCGAAAAACATTGTTAAGTGCATTTATCTTCACAGTTCGTTCTCATTCGCCAGGTGCCTGGAAACGTTGACAGTGTATACGTAAACAGATATGACAGCCAGAGCAAATTGCAGAATTTGTTTTGGGATTATGGAATTTCGCTTGAAACGTGAGGAGTATAGTTTGACAGTTCACCATAATTAACCTTTACAAGGGAGAAATTTTGTTTATGTTTAAGTTCTGTCCTAGATTGATAGCTTGACGATAGACCGAGCTAATGTGTAGACCAAAACATCAATATACACTAACAGTTTAACTTCCCCTCCGAATTTTTTCTCCATTCAATAATGAAGGGAAGAGATCGAGTATCCAACTGCTTAGGGTGTGTTTTGTAGTGTGTTATGGGGACAATATATGTTAATTTAACATCTCAATCAATATCTCGAGTGTTTCCTTTTAGACCGGTGTCCATTCTATGTACTTAATA
>JAOTOK010079290.1:0-15937 GCA_025770025.1 Virgularia gustaviana | reverse complement strand
ATTTTCATAATGACGTCATAATCTCCATTGTTTGCCCCGTTGTCCCCCCCAGTCCCGAAGGTCTGGCGACGCCACTGAATTTAGGGAAGCCAAACTCTATATCCATTGAGGACTAAATACTTCATATAATAAGGTGTTCTCAAATATATTTTTCAGCTAGAAATTAATTAAGGATATAAACAAGGAATACGAATAAGGACATTTTTGTGATGGTCACCTTAGACTTCTGCATTCCTAACATGCACAGGAAATTTTTTTTCGCCACGAGCTATGAATATTGCGTCACTAATTTTGCGTCACGGGAAATATTAGACTCCTTGACCCTCTGGCTTCCGAGGTTCTTTCATTGCCGAGCAAAATTATCGTTTGTGAAAGTAAGATAATTGGAATTAGGTATAAAAATTAAACTAAAGATATTTATTGAACTGCACAGGTTGTTAAGGTTTCGAGTGCACGTCATTTCGAAAGTTGTTCGTCAGAACGTTGCCAGCCAAGCACCTAGCGCCACATTTTTATTTTAGCAAAAACTGCATAATTTGTTTTGCTGTATCGACTTCGGAACTCTTCTTAAATACATTAATTGCTTTGGGAACTAAATCTCTTGAAAACAATAATCCGACCAGAGGTAAAACGTAGTAGTTTTAAACACAGTCAATTAAATTAGCTTGCTCAAATGCGTAGCTAAAGGAAAATATTTTGACGGGTCTTGTGTACTGATTGGTGGTAAAGGTTACTCAATTTGGGCTGGCTGCTAAATTGGACGTTTTGGATTTTCAACGCTGCACAACGTTTATTGATAACAGGTATTTCTGGTATACAGAAATAATTTAGATCCCAGCCTAAAGCAAATAGACCTACACTGTTGCATCCGTAAAAAAAATGGCAAAACACTTCAGGGAACCACAAAAACGTAGAAGATATTTCATTCAGCTATCGTAAATTTACAACACTTCCAAGTATTCTCACTGCAGCTTTAGGAAACGACAGTTGTTTTCAAGACTTCTATTATATGAACTATTTCTTGCAGTATGTTAAAGCTGTTGAGCTCAAACCCGTTAATAAAATGGACAAATCCAAGGTATACGCAACTTGATATGGACCGAAACCCGCCAAAACACGGTTAGTGTACATATTTATGTACGACATACAGATACAATGCTAGAATTTATTACCACGGAATGACACGGACATAGCAAGGCATATCGTATCAGCATAAAATGTTACTTTGTTTTTTGGCTTGGACTTTTTGTATAGTGAAAAACACTCAAAAGTAGAACGAGGGAAATGTTCCGATAACTTCTGGATTAGACTCAATCCATTTCTCGTCAATCCGGGGTGGAGATCTCGTTAAATGTTCTATACCTAGTCTAACGTGAGACCATTTTGTTAAGTATGAGAAGAATAGGCCGCCATGTATCGTGCAACTAGGGATGTCCTAACACGCTCATACCATAGCTTTACAATGTAATTCTTGCATCACATAAATTCATTTATATAGCAACACAAACAAATCTAAGTGTAGCAAAACAAGACTAAGTAATAGTGTTTTCTCAAATTACAACCACTTCCTAAGCTCCACTAAAGAAGCTACTGTAATTCCTAGGCATAAATATGGATACTAAAACATACCTTGCCCAATAACTTCTCCAATCGTCTCTCGGCTCTGATGATTTTTCTCATCAAATGATTCGTTGGTACAGCTTGTTTTTTCTTGCTTACATTCTTTCGTCTCCTTGCTCTTCGAGGTCTGTACATGGTGAAGGTCAAGCCCTCGGCGCAGGGCCTGTCAAGTAGCAGCAGAAATGATACAACAAGTGTTAAAAGCACAAAGCACTTTGTTACTGTAGCCACCATCTTCGTCTAGTTGCTCTGGATATTATAATCTCTTGGTTGCTTAATGGGTTCTTCTTGTTCAAGATAACTTGTCTTCGAGATTTGCTTGTGTTGCTCTCTGGAGTTCACTTTCGGTTCTGAAGTTTTGCAGCGCGAGCACAGGGTATTTATAGTGTTCGTGGTCAACGGCCCACACCCACGCGAGATGGGTTATGATAGACAGATGGTATTATCATAACGATTGATAAGGACAATTCTTAACAATTTGTATGGCGCGTGGGTCAACTGGGTGCCCACCAACCACGAGTAGCTATTGCTTTGTCGCCGCGCTGTTTCCCTCCCAGGAACTATGTGGAACAAAAAGAGTGCAAATCAAAACGATGGATAAACAAAGCAATTAGCCAAGGTTCGCCATTATTCAGGCCCTAGTAAAAACACATTCGAACGGCCTCATAAGTTCTGTTTCATAAATTCCACTGGGAAAGCTAGTTTCCAGCAAAATCCCTTCACTGAGAAAACAAAGGCTATATACTGCAACAAGGTTACAGAGTTTAAAACAAAGCAGAACGATCTAAGTTAGATTGCAGTGTACTAACTCCACATGTGTGACTACTTGTCATTCAAAACTTCCCCTGTGGAATCCCTGTTTTGAAAAATATATCTTTTCATCAGGACAAAGTGACTTAGCTTTACTTGCAACTTATTCCAGTAGGATGAAGTTTGCTAAAAGTCAGACTGTCAGTGCACGGCTTCAGTTTTAGGTCAACAATGTAGTATACAAAGACAATCAGTAATGATGACAGCTTCTTCATAACAGGTAGTAATCGTATACTTTAAATCTAGGGAAAGGGGTGAAACAAAGATGTTTGTTAGCTTTTGTTAGATAGTATGACTGAGTACGTACAACAGAATGTATACTGTATTTAGACAGGCTATAAGGACGACTTACAAAACGTAATGACATGATGTAATCATGAGAAATATATCCTTGTTCTGTTTTTGTTCTCAAAAAACATTCAACGAGCGTCTATGAACAAATGTATTGTATTACATGAATACAGCGAACATTTTTTATTGTGCAGGATATTTAATAATACAACTAATAAAAACACCAATTTACTGTAGGATTACGTTAGTTTTCATTAAGCTTCCCGCACTACGAAGGAAAGAATTTTACTTAATTATTCGCACAAAAGGTGGCAAGATAAATATCCACAATTCATTATAATTCACAATATCTTTTCTATCTTTGGCAAACATGCACGAAGATGTAGGCTGCTAATTAACAGAAATCATCGACTCGTAGACTATTCAACTGGAATTTCACTTAATTATTGCGATTCACGTGAATAAGGACTTCCAAAAGTATCTTCGGATTGATATTTAGTGCATAACCACGAACTGAAATAATAGGCTTTCATAAATAAGAAATCATTTGCCGAGTTAGAAAAACCGAAATTTCCTGGTAAGGAAAATTCATCATCAGGAAGAATTCATCTCAATGAGTCATTGTTCATGGTTGTTATTTGAAGTTAAACGGATCTTATAGTTTCCCATAGAATTTACGATTGTATATAGAACTTTGATAGATAACAGTTAAAATTCACTGCAGGGTTCCTGAAGAAATGTTTTAAAATAGTATATTTTAGTTATTAAAAAGAAAACAAAAACAAAGGTGCAATTCGAACTGGACTCTTTTGGATCATTTTTCAATTAGAACATAACTCCTTGGGCATATTTTAACTAAGGAGATTTATAGTTTCGATTTCCAGTATCCTGAGGTGGGTTTCATCATTCGCCTACTGGCTATTTTAGTGTGGTGACGTGATTTGCTGTAACTCGCTGTAGCTTCAGCAGTATAGCGTGCTTTTTGTCCTAGTTTACAAAGAGTTCGTAGGAAGCGTGTATATAATAATTATCCTGAAGGAAGTCGTTAGTTAGTCGAATCATCTCGCAAGGAAATTTCAATTGGCCTAATATGAAGGTAGTTTCACGAGTCTATAGAAAATTTGAGTGGTTCATAATCGAGTTTTTAGTCGGCGCACGTCACCTCTTATCAGATCGTCGTGTATAGATGCGTGGTTGTTTCAACAGTGCCTTGTTAACGTCGAAGCAATAATTGCAATGTGGTATTCTAATGCTAAACATCGAACATTGGTGAACTATCCAGTTACTCTTGCAAATGAAACAAGTGCGTAATAACTCATAGAGACAATGCCCAGGTTAAAGCTATTTCACACGATCTAGATTCGTAGGCACAATTATACTTCTGCTGCATGGAATGTTGTGCCCTCGCTAACTGGGCCTTGTGCGGTGAGCATGAATTAACACAAGAGAAGCAAAGAGAATTGGAGTCTAACGTTTATATGCTATTGGCCCAAAGATTCAAAAATGCGGATTGCCAGCAAAAAAACCCTAAATAGGTCGGTGACTTTGTTTTAAAGAAGAATATTCGTATTGTCCGTGACGATAATTCTCGAAAGCTATTAATATGATTAATTTATAGCCAGTGAAAATGCTCGAATATTAAGTAAAACACGATGATTTGATATCTTGTTACTGACAGAACAAAAACTTTGCAGATGAGGAATATAATTGGAATAATATTTTTAAAAAGTATTTGCGGCCAATTAGCTCCACAAACGTAAGGCCTCCCAGGACAAATCTTCACTGCTCTTATAGAAAGTGATCTTTTGATTATAATCACGTTTAATAAACTAAAATAAATGTTTTCTATAGCGTCATCTCCGTCATTCATCGGGCAATTCATCAAGCTACATGAGTGTACAAGATTTTTATTAGCTGACTACAAAATTCAATAAAAGGAAATATACAGTCCTGCTATATTTCGTATCACAGTTTTCATCAATAAGAAACTGAAAGAGGTTACCTAATTCATTCTTATAGTACCATATTGGCGAAACGAAAATGTTTTTTTCGGGTTTCTCTTATTACTATATTAGATATAATAATAAAAAACAACTTGGACAATACAACAAATATTCGAAAATCGTAATTTTCACTTGACAATAACCACAATTATCAGAGCAACAATGAAAAATACCAAGATTGTTATTTTATAAACTTTTCCGCTAGTTGCGTAATGCAGCGTTGACAGCAAACTGCAATTATATCACTATATGTTCAAAATAATATTGGAAAGTATGCATGCCTAAAGTTATCAGTTCTTATTTTTATTTCGCTAGACTGAGGCACGCCTCATTGAATCACATCGTTCACGAGTAGGCGGGTAATCTCACATCTTGGCGGACACGACGTCACTTAATAGGCACTTGGGATTTTCATGTGAGAATAGGTCACCAAATAAGGCAGTGAGAACTAAACTATTAAGACATGTCTACAGAGAAGCAACAAAACAAGTACTTAGAAGGTGCTTAGGATCCTTTAATATCTCACCATTTTAATCAACATAATTATGGAAAGAATAACAAACACATCGTATCAAAAGACCACAGGCATTGGGGAGTACTCATGTGTGCATGGGAACACGTACATATTTTTTTAAATTGTTTTGGTTTAGTTTATTTTGCTTATTTTTTAAATGATTATATTTAGAGCGTGAGACCAAAACCATCCATTTTTTGTCTCTTGTCCATATGTGTGATTTTAGTAACATTTTATGGTGTTTGATTGAACTATACTTACTCGTAGTGGTCGGCATGGGTAGTTTAACCTAGCTTCAGTAAGGCCTCTTATCGATCGGTCTTTGTGAAGGCGCCCGATGTCAGTTAACGTAAATTTGCATGTATACAACGCGTAACTCGATTGCCGACAGCTAAAGATAGACGTCAGTAAACTGACAAAGACAATTGGACTACCGTATTAAATAATTATGTTTTGTGCAAAGCGTAAAATTATAAAATAGAGTTCACAATCCTTATTTCTGTCATTCAATCTAACATTCGCAAAACTTTCTTCGGGAACGATTGGCCTCTACAGTGTCTTACCCCGGCTAAACTAACGATTCACGATTAATCGTTTAACGATTTTACTTGTAAATTGTAAAGAAATAGGTTTAAACAAGTGGAGGGTTACAATGGCCACATGTCAAATGTACATAGTCTTAAAGAAGAACTTTAGCTATACAGGTACATAGAGAACTACCTGACGTAAGATGAAGTGTAACATAAATATTTACATATTCGTGTACAAAGCCACGCCTAAAGTGCTTAAAAGACCATAAATAAATGATAATAAAGATCATAGATAAATGTTTTGAACTAAATATGTTTAATAGTATACGAAGTAATACTTTATTTACTCTGGCCAACATCTAACGATTTGTGGGTTGTGAAGGAAAGAGGTCTATAAAGTCCTACTCGATTCCGGAGAACTGCTACCTCAGTACACAATGCTATGACGTACACACGCACTGTTATACAAATATTTACACTTTCTATAATCAGTTAAAGTATCTCCTAAACTTTTTTGGGACCGAAAAAAAGATTTAGAGTGTGGTTAGGTGCACAAGGAAGCATAGTTGATTTGTTTAAAAAAGGAACGATGTTTAGTATTTAGCTTCACAAGGAAATTATCACACTTTTGCAGCTACCGTATTATCTGCATTCTAACCTTTCTTAGAAAGCAAACCCATTAAATATAATAGACCAAATGACAAGATCAAAATATAAAGCAAATGAATACACATATAAAGTACGCAATGCTTAAGAAGTTGTGCATTATATATTTGCTTATCTGCAAATATAGGTAATGGCCATTTGTAAAATAAAGGTATAAATCGTCCGTATGCCTTAAGGTGTCCTGGCCATTTTGTGTTTTAGCTCAGGGCAAAGATCTGTCGGCACGGGCGTAATAGCTTCGATTGCCTAAAACGTTTTAGTGGCACGAAAAAATAAGAAAAACATTTTGCGAGCCGAAGAAAATGCCTTCCTGTATGAATGCATGCGTAGATGATGTATAGCATAGTAGAATCCAGTGCATAGCATGCCACAATTACAGAAATGATTTTTGGTCTAAGTAATTGACGGTAAAGCTCGATTCCAAATTGAATATTTGAATAGGGGAGAAGAGCCCGGCCTAAGCATGACTGGCTATTTATGTTACAACTCACTCCGAATGAGGACCTTATTAAATCCTGGCACTATTTTCAAGTCCCGATCGTAAAGAAAAACGGTAAAATCAGAAGAAAAAAAAAACAAGCGTTATAGTTGTGCAAAACGTTCATAATTCTGGTGTTATACAATTGCACTGTGTGGTGAATCTTTTGAGTTGGTAACCAGGAGAAAAATCGCTGCATCCACAATTCTGAAGCAAACTCGTGAGCTGGTGCGAAAAAAATTACTGTAACGAGGAGGATTTGTGTAGTATAATTTACTTAATTACCACTTCAAAAATGTATAATTCAATAACATCAATTTGGTTTGCACTGTCACACACCCTGCCTTCAAGGAATTTTATCGAAAGGCGTAGCAGCTAGGCTTTCTATATTTATATGATATCAAATTAATATCTATTTTTGACATCTCTTTGGAAGTCAGGCTTTTTGACCACCTACACAACACCACACCACATAACACAATTTCACGAATTACATGCAGTTTCTATTTTTAAAGTATAGTTCAGCTTACAACTATAATTCCTATGATCCTGCAGCCCCGCCTTCAAAACTGGTTAACAACATATCATATCAAGTTGCAAGTATGGTATGTACTGAATTAAATTAAGAAAGCAACATTACTACGCATTTAGTCTTAGTCTTAGACCTAGGGCAGTTTGACAGTTGAGCAAACATGACTAGTACGGTTTTGTTAGAAGCCCGAAAGAAAATGGCATGAATTGAATCTTAAGCTAAAGGGGACATATAATTAATCATAAATTTTAGTTTAATAGGCTATAACCATGCAGAGTTTACATTTTGAAGAAAAACTCGTAGTGTATGTAGTTGTATAACTGGATAAAACAATGGTAAAACAGGTAAAGTATACAAAAATCGATACAACGAATAGCTGCTGAGTGCAACGTAGAACAAAACAGATACACTCTCGTTTTTTTTTCTCGTACGATATTAATGCTGTTTCATTAGATTCCCTCGATAATCGATAATAATGCTATTAAACAATGCTGCAGCTGTGATTCAGAGCGGACATGTAGGCTGGTAACAATCTTAGATATTACAACAACAAAGCACAGTAGTCTACGCAAATTAAAGGTGCACAAGAAGTTCTTCAGACAGAAGATTCGAAAATTCGTTTATCTGTGATAGAAGCTGTTTCAAAATCTAACTTATCACCTCTTTAAGTCATTTTCTTATCAATAGTTTCATGAAACAGGTCGACAGTGAATTTTGGGTTTGTGGGCGCAAGTTGTGTTCAATCCTTAAATTTATATATCCTTCAACTATAGAAGTGACAGTAATCCTTCGCCTGGCAGTTTTCCTGTGGTTTTCTTGAATACTAAAATCATCTAGCGTTAGACAGAATGACATTGTCTGGCGTTAGACAGAGTGAAATTGATAAGCTTCCATTTGACAAGGACCGTACCAGATAAACGGTTAACGCTTGGTGAAGTATTTCTTATTACTTGCAGTAAGCCAAATTGAAATAAGAAACTGCGACGACCACACGGTTCACTGTTTGATTTTTAAAATTTGGCTTGAAGTATTGCCAAAACACTATATAGCACTAACTTTAGTCACCTTAAAAACGTTTGCAAAATAAAACCACCAACGTCAAAGCAGTGAGACAGAAAGTAATTATTAAACAGAGCTGTTATTATAATTATTAATTCAGTTTACTTTAAAAAGCTGTAAACAGATACAATATCGATTTATGGTGATTTCATAATAAAACATATGAGATGTAATGCCTTTAAACAATGCTGCAGCTGCTTTAAAAAACGGACATGTAAGTTACTCATAATCATAACAGTATACAAAGCATATAAATCTGAACAAAAAGATGTTCTTTCCGTTTTCAATTTTTTATTTGCGATTAATGGTTTGCAATTGTAAATTTCGGTGCGAAATTCAGGCGCGCAACTTTAATTTGACTACAATTCGCTTTTCTAGTGCAGTCTAGTTGCATTTAATTTAACTGATTTATGTATTCTGTAACACAGTAAATGTACTTATAGCTACTTCGTTACTTTAGTATGATTTTAATTAAAGGTAATTTACATATCAATCATGTACAGTAGTGTTTACTTGCAAGGAAGTGAATATTTTCGTTAAATGTTTACCCCCTTACTTGATGATTGGCAGCTATATGATTGACATTCGTCCAGTGGAACTTGTTTTCAATAATTTTCTTTTACAGGAAAAATATTATAAATTATTTGTCTACGATTACCCCCACTTTTGTTCCACAAGAAGGTAGCCTACACATCGGAACTGACCTTGTAATACATATGGTGCAAGTAGAAGGTCAGAAATAAAGACTTTCCGATGATCCGCCGACCACCGAAAGCCTCGGAATTGTGACGTCACTTATCAGACAATACGAAAACAACCCTACCCAAACAGGCAGAGGAATGGCGCAATGCGACGACTACATAGCATCACGCAATTTTTGCAGGGAAAAAGTAATACTCCGTATATTACTAGCATCTTACTTAAATGACCTTTGAAGAAATGAAAGAACGTCTATTGTCCGAAACAGAATGAAACATATTTATATAATCAGCATTACACAAAGACGTGAACTTAATCATAGTATAATTTGTTTTAGGGCCAGAGAAAAATCAAATTTAACTCACACGCTTGTACAGTAAGGTTGTAAGCGGACGATTTTATGCACATTTTATTGCAAACTTCCTAGATATTTTAACTCTACCACACAACTGCACTGTCAGGCCAAGCAGTATTTTGTTGTATGATACAACTTGTTTTCGCAGTTCGCGCTGCATGGATTTTTAATTCACCAATCCCACAAGTAGAGCTCGCAGCAAAACAAGTTGAAACAAAGGTGACGCATCAGCGCAGCCATTCAAACCCACATGCATTGACTGAAAGAGCACAGAGCGGTTATTGTCTACATGGCTGTCATTTCCTCAAAAACGTGTAATTTATGTGATTTATATCAATTATATCCAAACCACTCCCTTCACTCAGATCAATACATGCCCACGTTTAATACTCGCTTCAATTTGCGATTGTCTGGATGATATACGAAACAGTGGGCTACATTTTGAACTTTAGTTCAACTTCCTTTGCTTCCGTGCCAACCGAAGAAGTAATGATTGTTAAAATAACCCATTTTCTAAAACCGCTGAATATGTCATGATTACTAAGTAGCTAGCTGAGTTGTATAATCAATCGTTTATCGTCGCTTCGATGGATATTTTTTAGTAAAATGAGCAAAATAACACTAACACAAAGAACATGCATGTAACTGTAACACTGTTAATAAGATGAACATCAGCTGCGCATAAGCTAAAAACTTAGGGCACGATTTAAATGAGGATAAAATATGAGAGTTAATTTCACATAAACTGTCATGACCAGTCTCATTTTCGTTTAATCGGGCCCTTGGTATCATCGTAAGCAAAACTGGATAATCTTAGCTTTCTAAGCCAAACCATATCCGAACAAGAACATTATAAATTGTGCAGATTAACCTAACTCCCTCACGGCCTGTTGGAGGCTAGGTTGCTGTTGCTATTGAGATGAATTGATTGTTAGTGGCCATACGACAGCTAGGCTGTTATTGAGAAAAGCTTTGTGTTCAAATGCTCACGCAAAGGTGTCCATTGTACAAAGACACTTTGTCGTAGGCAGTTTTGCCGTATGTAGTTATTACTGATTACATATCTACCTGCTTTTTCATAATAAAAAGCAGACCATGAACTCCTAGTGTATAGCAAACTGTCAGTATTGGGTATAATTTGCAGCAACAACGAGAAAAGTATAAGCAATAACAGCAACACATAATTGTTGTCAATTAAATTGTTGTTGAATTAAATATCCGTGCTCTATCTCATAATGTTCTGATATTTAAAAGCATCTTGGCATATGCTTTTGTATATAGCTAGCTACCTAGATGACCTAAAGACATAACTATGTCGTAAACGTCATTTAAGATTCCATGTACTGAACTATTAATAAAAGTGACGTTTACTTTCGTTTTATAAGGATAATTATTGTAAATGACAAGAAACATTCACTAAACTTTATTACAGTAAATTTTAGCTAATATATGTATATCAAACGATTACAACGACACTAAAATTTTATGTAATCACATTTGAAATCCTAAGATTCTTTTCAAAAAGATCACATCGACCAAACTCTTTGGATATTTTCAAAAACATCAAAATATCAAAATTATACTAAAACAACGGGTTAAAAAGTAACCCAAGGAAAGGATTTCTTACCGTATTAGCAAGTAAAAAATGATTTTCTGAAGTGATATATAGAATGATGTTTATATGAGCAAAAATCGAATAACAACAACAAAGTACGACCTCATAACCCATGGATTGTTTTCCCGAGCTGTGTTTGTCAGGATCACATACATACAATTACAAACGAATCCATCTCAATTGAACCTGACAACATCATCAATCTCAACGGACACCCTAGAGCTCGTTGACCTTTCAACGAACGCAAAAAAACATCTCTAAAATAATGCAAAAATCATAACAACCGCCCAAAATAATGAACAACATCAAGACACCATCTATAACTCGTCCATCATTATGCAGTGTTCACACGTAGCATGACCGATTGTTTTCAGACTGAGTTGTTTATTTGATGGATTTTCCCAGGACGTGATCACCTGGGAAAACAGTGACAAAAACAATCACTTTTTTACCCCAGGGTGCTGGTCTAATTGTCTGTGCAAGATCTGAGTTTATAAATATAGCAACTGCACTTCACGGCTAAAAATGGGAGGACGCCCGTGGTTCAACTGATTAGAAGTCTATAATTTGGGCATTGTAGAGGAACGAGAGACTACCATGTTTATTTTTAGCAGCATCCAGCAGAATGGGAGGACAGGTAGTCTAGTTTCTTAACGTTGCAATTGTGGCAAGCGACAAGGGCTGTATGACAACCAAATCTAGCACCCTTTGCAAATTTAGTCTGGTCATACATTTTAAAAGGAGTGCACACAATGACTTTTTATTTCTGATCAGTAATTCTAGGTGCTATTCTATAGGTCTGAAAAAAACATTCGTATTCGTTGATGTACAGAGGATCGATGCCTTTGTCGGTTTGACTCCAAGGAAGGAATAACTTCAGTATTGATAGCCCTCAACAATTTATGAATATGCATTAGTTCAAAAACGAAATTGTGTTACAACTAGGTTAAATGTCATGGGGAGATTACAAAAAGTTTTTTGAAATAAATTGATCATGCGCTTGAGTTGTTATAAATTACCAGAGAAATACCAGCATCATGGTCGGTGGTGAGAACAGGTTCAGAAATTTCCACAATAATTTGTGGGGTTGGGTATGCAGAGAAAACAAGCTTGATTAATTAGAACCACAAATGAACGTAACTGAGAGCATGTAATGAATGAGATAAAAATGAAATGAGAGAATAATACAAGATTGGATGTTCGTGCTCTTACCAATTTTCCCAGAACCGGAAAGCAGGTTGCTGTTAGCAAAGGAGTAACATTGTAAGGATAGATCTAATTCCTGTCGGAAAAAATGATCAGTGCCTCCCTCATGGGAAATTAGAATGCGCCAAACTGGATCTGCGCAATTGGCAAACACGCAAGTCGTGCAACGCACTAAAAGATCAATTTTATTTTTATTTATTTATTTATTTATAAGCTTTGTCGAAAGCGACAGGCAATCGTCACAGAGGTTTAGAGTACCTCCAATTATTGGATGCCCTATTACAAATTAAAATACAAAAACATATTACACTAATATCTAATATAAGACAAAAATCGATACAGGATTATGATAACTACAGAAAACTACGGTATAGCCACTTTAACAACATAGTCTCACATTAAGACTTATATTAATGGACGACACGAATGACATTTGAGACATAGTGTTTTAAAAGTTTGCGGAATGTTCACGTCATACACGTGGTCAGTCAGATGATAATAATAAGAAAGGAGTGTATAGTTTTAAACTGAGAAACTGAAAGTTGGGAATCAAGGAGTTTGGATGGTAGACAGTTAAATATTCTTGGAGATCTGCAGTGGTATCTATTTTGAAAGGTTAAAGTGTTCAGGTTCAAGGTGACATCTTGGTGGTTTTCGGTTGAGGTACAGTCATTGATCGGCAGTTTGCAATTTGCGTGCCACGTTATTGTTCCGTATAGGCCTTTTCTGCAACAGATGATCAACCTTACCAGGGGGGTAACCGCCCCTCACCACTACATTAAGCTAACCTCATGTTTTCGCAAAGACGTCGACATGTGGCTGCTGTTTCTTGACTATTGGAATGGCACAAGCATCTTCCTTAAGACCCTGCCACGGTTGACTCCCCAGACCTCGAATTTTATACGGACGCCTCAGGGTCCCTGGGCTATGGCTCGTATTATCAGAATCAGTGGTTCCAAGGTCAGTGGTCGCCTGAATACCACGGCCACAAGGAACAACAAAGCATTGCCTGGAAAGAGCTTTTTCCCGTCTACCTTGCGTGCTTTATTTGGGGCAAGCAGTGGTCGGGAAAACGGATCCTTCTTTGGAGCGATAACGTTTCCGTGACCCTGATCATAAACAAAAAATCGTCAAAAATCCCAAAAATTATGGATCTCGTCCGTAAAATTACAGTGAAATAACACTGACCTATAATTTACGCTGAACGCTAAACACGTGCCAGTACTCGACAACCCAGTAGCGGACGCTTTATCTCGATTTCAGATGCCCCGGTTCCATCAACTATCGCCCTCGGCCTCAGCACGTCCTACTGCCATCACGGAATCGCTGATCAAAGTTTGAACCGCAAGGTAGAATCTTTATTGCGTGCATCTATCGCCACATATACCTGCGCAACCTACTCCTCTGGCGTTAAAAAGTACCTCGACTTCTGCTTCGCCCACCGTTTCGCCACGCCAGGTAGCCTCCTCCCTTCGCCGTCTGAGCAAACCCTGGTCTATTTCGTCGCGTCGCTTCAAGGCCAAGTTCAGTATAAAACTACAAAACTATACTTTTATAACGACAACTGCCAGCCATCCCAACGGCTCCCATGCTACAACTCCGCCGCATCCTAAAGGGCATTCAGCGCACATCGGGTACTACCCAACGGGTTTGTCGTCCTACCACTATCTCCATCTTGTCTGGTATCGAATCAAAATTGCGCCCTGGTTTTTCCTCCGATCTGGATGCTGTCATGTTATGGGCAGCCTTCAAGGTTGCCTTCTTCGGCTTTCTGAGAGTTAGTGAATTCACTTACATACCCAGTACACCTTTTCTTGCAGTCAAAGACGTTATATTTGTCCCCGACATTCATCGTCCTTCGCATATCCTCCTCCACATCCAACAATCCAAAACAGACCCATTTCGCCAAGGCATCACCCTCACAATCGCCAAAAGCAACTCAACGGTGTGCGCAGTTGAAGCACTGCGGGCCAACGAAACACTAAGCAAGTAGTATACTTTATTCGCGCACATTTCTCGTTATCTTCAGCCATGCGCTCTGTCCTCGATGTCTCCTTTTAGCTGCCTTTCGGGCTCGCTTTTAGTCTCACAATGTTCTTGAGGCGCCATATGTAGCGCGTAAATGACTAATGAAAGAATACGAGCTGAATTTCTGTAGTACGTCTTGCAACGATAGCCAGAAAGAAAAGGTATGACTTAGCTTCCTCTGCAGGCAGCTCAACGGGTTTTTACAGCAGCAGAATAGCTTTTACAGCATTCAAATCGATGAAATATACGCTTTCCTTGATAGTTCGTTGTTGTGGCCGCGTATTACGGATTCAAAGAGACTGCTTCATCGATTTGACTGCTGTAAAAGCTATTCTGCTGCTGTAAAAACCCGTTGAGCTGCCTGCGGAGGAGGCTAGGTATGACTCAGACTGGGACCAAGGAAAAATGATACATTAGCTAGCCACTCCATTTATGTTATAACTTTTTTCAGAAAATGTTTTTATAACATATTGGCTGTATTTATACTGAAGAAGTTAATATCATCTGAGACGATATACATCAACGCCCACTATAAAAACGGTAAAACAGGCAGACGATACAGTTGTCGCACGGTAATGGACCCGCTTATGGACGATAATGTCGTCAGACGATATTGACGTTCCCAGTATAAATTCAGACAACGAAGTGCTTTCAGCGAGTTATTACCCATACTGTACAAAATGGGAAAAACTGTAAAGAAACTGTTTCTGTAAGACTGTGTGAAGAGGACAAATCTATGTTTGTTATATTTTACACGAACGGCAAAAGCAACTTTGAAGAACAATATCTCGAAAGCAATGAGAGATACGACAAAAGTGCAAACTTATTGAACAGTTCCAAGAGGAACAGAGTTATTGGGGTTTTCGCGTTTCAATATTATGCTGTATTTTCGTATTCTAATTTCCCGAGAGCGGTGTTTCGGTTTTAATGTGTCGTGCAGTATGTGGTTTTGGGATTTTAGTACACTGTATTTTATAAATTTGACCTTATACTGACAGTTCAAGGTCCTTTCCCAATTTTGGTTTGCTTATCAAGGACCCGTTGCATGGCTTTTGAAAACAGAAAAACAAAACAAAAAAGGGAGCACGCGTTTTGGATATCTTGGGAATCTGGGGAATATGTGGATATTGTTGGGAATTAGTCTTGAAGATCTTATTACCACTGGATCCAGTGCACAGTGCACAGGGTAGTTGGCGCGAAAAATGCAAATATAGAAGACAACCGAAGAGGTCTAGTAGACATTTCGGTAATTTATTTATTTACAACACGGTAATTCGGTTTTTGACGATTTTTTATGCGGTATTACAGTATTGTATACCCCACAATGCTCCCTCACGATTATATGTACAAATTGTGAAAACGTAAGTTTTTATATATTCACTCCACATATACGCGTATCAGTTTTGTCCATAACCAACTGTGAATCCCGAGATGCAAACTTTGCCCAAATTTGAATTAAAATAAAATAAAATAAAATAAAATAAAATAAAATAAAATAAAATAAAATAAAATAAAATAAAATAAAATAAAA
>JAOTOK010079179.1:0-15945 GCA_025770025.1 Virgularia gustaviana | reverse complement strand
ACACCTACACCGCTTGATTACATACATCAAAATGACAATCGTATACGACAAATCGTATCGTGTAAACGGGCCTTTAGGCAAACCAAACCAAACCAAAACTAAACTAGACTAAACTAAACTAAACTAAACTAAACTAAACTAAACTAAACTAAACTAATTTTAAACTTTTTATAAACTCGGATAAAACAGAAATGGTGAAGCAAAAGACCAAATGACTAACCGTAGTACATTTAAACCAACTAAAACACCACGAACAAGGTAAATAAACTAAAGTGATAAATTTTGTCTCAAAGCTAAGTGTGGAAACTATAGGTATAACTTTAGTCTCCTTGGTTCATTGCTAATTCTGTGGAGTATTCACCCTTTTTATAGGATAAGTCGTACTATTTCTGGTAGACTCATTAATACCAAACGTCCCCCAGCTCCCCCTAAACCCAGTATTCCCGCGAAACCATCCTTTCCCAAATGTCGTACGTTATATGCCTATGATGCCCAGGACACGGAGGAGCTGAGCTTCAACGCTGGCGAAGTCATTGAAATTGTCAACGAAGGTAGGAACTAAGAAGGCGATTGTAAATCAATCATGGCATATGGATAATAATATAGATGACTAGTTTAAAGGTTGGTTGGTTGGTTCTAACACGAAGTGAAATATAACAGTATTATATTTTACGTAATACTTCAAGAATCGATGATCATGGTTAATAAAGCTCAACCATGATTGACGTTAGTGATATTTTTAGCCATTTTGATCAACACAGAGTATTTCTCATTTTTCAGAGGACACTGGTTGGTGGACAGGTCGACTGCGAGGAAGAGAAGGACTTTTCCCGTACAATTATGTTGAAAAGGTCTAACTTGTGACTATGGCACGCACGGATATCGTTTGTCCTGAGAAGATTTTTATTTTATAATTGTTCAAAAATTTTTACTCGTGAAGATTTTTGGGAGAATCATTCGAGTTTTGCAAACATTGACGTTGATAGAAACAAAGTTTTTTTGGTCGTTCGTATACACACGTACTTCACCACGCCTACGATACTTGATTCTGCGTACTTGAGAATGTGTACTCACTGTGGTGGGCTGTAAATAGAGCACCTGCATGCAGACTGATTACAAAACACAAAAAGTTTCTGTACGTAATAAACAAAACATATTGTCGATTTTCTGAGACTTTAAACACACTTGGGGGTCTTTGCAGTGGTGTGTACCCCCAACTAAATCCATCCCTGACATTGTGCTCCAACCTTTCTGTAAAGTTGCTAGGGAGTGATACAATGTAGACTTTGACTTTACTCTATCGTGCACTAGGTCTACCTTGCTTTTTTGGTAACCCTCACACATGTAGAACCTCATCTTATGAGTTAATGGTAAAATTTACGAAGGCTGCATGAATTTTAATGACTAGAAACAATTTTTACATTTTACTTCAAGACTCTGCGACACTTCTTCAGATGCTTTATTCTTACCAGTCATACACTCCTTATTTGCTACAAAATGAGTTTTCTGACTCATTAAGAATGTTGGAAATAAACAAGAAAGAACAACGTTTATTTTAGATTTTTTATTATTGCAATAACTATTACTAAGTTAGTGTTTGCAAAGTCATAGTTTGTATTTTTGATCTAGGTCGATATTTTATCAATGTTAGGATTTTTAACATATTTTACCGTTGAAAATTGCACAATTTTTGTGACATGCACATTTACAATGGAAAATTAAATATTTTGTACATTTGTCACTTTTGAGTGTTAGCTATTTGACATAAATAAATCCTAATATTCAAAGTTGTTCAGTGTTCATGATATTCCTTGCCTCCACGACGGTACAGCCCTATTGTGTAAAATAATATGGGTACATGTTAGTTCCAACGTCTTTTAAGGGCAATTTCCGCTCCGAAAATTTCTGGGCATGCGCAGATAAATTGTAGCTAATTTTAGGCGAGCAATATTCTACCTACCTGTGTGGCATTTGCATCACTCGTCCACCAGACCCAGGGCTTGGTACGACCTTCTTACGTTCCTTCAGTCCCTCAGTCAACTTCAACAAACGGTTTGGGTCCCGTTTGGCGTGAACAACGACCTAAACATATTCACATATATATTTGAAAATGCGCTACTGCAAAACCTCAACGAACATAATGCAGCCTATGCAAACTATATAAATTATAATACAGTATTTGCTATAAGACATTGAGACCCTATTTAGATCCTACCTGACTTCGAAGTTTATCAAGACGTTTTTCTTTTTCCTCTTGTTCAAGTTCTTTACTTTTTATTTTCGTTTTGCGCTCTGAGACGATCTTCTCGTTCTGTAACATCGAAAAAGACGCGTTTAAAATCGTAATATAATACACTCTGACCTGCACTACACTAAACAACATACCCTTTCTCGTAATCTTGTCACATCACTTGCGCTCAATTTCCTGTGTTGTCTTTCAACTTCTTTTCGTTTATCTTCCGCCATTTTTAAAATTTCTTTTTCCATATCACGAAGACGCGCATACTCTTCTACTTGATCTTTGATTTCGCGCTTGAAAGTTGAAAGATCAAAATAAGTAAAAAAATGATATTAATTATAATTCGTATTCTTTTTGCCATCACATTGCAAAAGTTCTGCCTTACTCTTCGTTTTTCTTCCTTTTCCTTCTCTTTCAGTTCTTCTAATTCCATCCTTGCTTTCTCTTCTTCTTCAGCTTGAACTTTTTCCAAATGGCGTTGTGCCTGTTACAACGATTATGGTTAATATAACCCCTAATTTCTATACCAACTATATCGTGGTCAATAAGCGAAAGCTAACGATTTATTCTATTCTGAAAATACAACTTCCAATAACTATGAACGAGATCTTCTGGGTTTACGCAAAATGCGATGGTTTTCGACTTTTTTCCGCACAAATGAAATTCCTAACTAGAATGAATAGTTATATAGCTTTTTGAGAATTACGTCACATCTTTGCCAGGGCATGTAAGCCTCACTCTAATGAGCTGCGAGCCAATCACCGTTCATCTTAAGACATGGAAATGAGGCTCCAAACAAGATACAACAACCAAAACATCAGTTAACTGTTCTTATACCCAAATATTTACCAAGTAGAAAAATTTCTCTATGCCCACCTTCCATTCAGAAAGTTTTGCAAGTCGATCTTTTCTCTCTTTTTCAGCTAACTCCGCTTTCTTTTTGTCTCTTTCTTCACTTTTTTCATCATGTTCAACAGTTGCTAACATGTTCACTTTTTCACTCTGTTTTTGAAACAATCAAGAGAAATAAACTTAAATAAAAGGAAGCTACAATACCAATTTAGCGAGAGTTTAACTTGCATCTTTTAATGTTTTCCATTCTTGAATGGCTTTCTTCTTGTTTTCCAATAATATCAAATATTCGCTGTACCAGTCATCATGCTGCCTTATGTCATCATATGTTTTGCCAGGCAGAGAACCCAATGCTGAATGGATAAAAGCATCTTTGCTCTGTTGAAAATATGTAAAAACACGAAGAAGATATTGATCAATTGTTTCAATAACAGCACTCCAATTTTGTTTCCAATAAACTTGCTTTAGTTTTGTGTTGTTGCTTGAGCTTCAAATATTCTTGATGGTCGTAGTCATCCCAACCCCCGTGGTGACCACCAGTTTGGAACAGGAATCTCTGCAATTAATGCAAAATAATATTAACAATGTGAATTAGGTGTTTTGTTTAACATAGACAATGAAAGAAATTCTTCCTGACCAAAAACTACTGACACTTGGCAATGGCCAATACCTCAAAAGCTGCAACTGCAGGTGGAAGAGAGCTTGTTTGTTTTGCTGAAGCTGCTTTCTTCACAGCTCGGGTTGACTCAGTCGTTGCAGCAGGCAATCTTGACCAAGAGTCAAATTTCTTTTCAGAAGCTGCTAGCTCTTGAGTAAGAAGCCGTTCATCACGTAACAAGTCTTCAAATCTACCAATATAATATTACATAAATAACTAAGTTGTCACCAGGATGTTTGTTGTTTGTTGACTCATTCTATTTGTCATAATAAGGCAGACGTACTTCTCTCTTTGTTCTGCTTTGTAGGTCATAATAGAGTTCTCTATATCTTCCATGATTTCTTTTAGTTTTTCCACAACTAGGGAGTTTATTTTATATGTATAAAGTAATGAATTAATATAATATATAAACCATATATTAAACAGCACCATGATCTATCATACATCATCATATACCATATACTGTATACTATATACCATATACTATATACCATATACTATATCATATACTATATACCATATTAATCAATATAGTATATACATATACTGTAAACCATATACCATATATAATACACACCATAAGATATACCATACAGTATATAACATATATCCACCTACCACATAATTTATACTGTAATTATGTTATTTGCTGTATCATACCATATACCAGAATGCTATACCATATCCTATGTATTTGTCATATGCTATATACCACCTATTTACAACACAAAGATTACATTACACTTTGGTGATGGTTTCACATCAGTCAGACTTCTTTGTAGTTTTTCAACATTGCCTTTTATCTTATCAAGATGTTGCTTGAGTTTCATTTCTATCAGAACAACAAGTCATTGTTCAATAATTGATATCATTGGTAAATGATCAAGAATAATGATGATAATCACAATATAATCAGTACTGATTCCAATTTTTTAGGTATTTTATAACATAATTTAAGAAGAAAGAGAAATACTTTCTGATCTTCCACTTTTCTCATATTGTTCATAAAGTTCCTCTAAGTTTCCAAAATCTTTCCTGAATTCACTTCTCTTGTTGAATATAACAATATTACACTCTTTTTCTACAGCACCAGCCCTAACCATGAAAATATAAAATATATAATTTAATTTCAATTTAATTTAAATAAGTTTATTAGAAAGAAAATAGGATTTCATGTGATATAGAAATACTAAAATGGTAAAGAATACTGAAAAAGTGCTAATTTAAACAGTAAAAATATATATAATATTAATTAAAGACATATCAATGACAATTAATAATTTTTTATATAAAATTTCATACTTATGTTGTAGCTGGCGCGATTCCTCCAAAAATTGTCGTTTCTTTTGTTGGTCTGAGTGCACCTTATATCCTATTGGTTGTTCTTCTGCAGCCTTCATGTTTTCTCAGTTAAAAACGAATTGTACAAATGTAAAATGTCCAAATTTTGTTTTGTTTGTTTGTTTTGTTTACGCGGCGGCCATTTTGAAAAATGACGCCAGCAGCACGATGGCCCAGCGGACATACACACTAGTTCCAGTCTCTCAGCACAACGTGGTCACCTCGGCTCAATAGAAAAGGACATACAGACAGAGGAAATGGTGAGAAAAACCTGCTTATTTCTGAAATCTGACCTACTATTTCTACGAAATTTGTTGTATAATATGTAGAGATAAGGTTAAGTATTGCTAAATACTCTACAAGATGTATAATACTTGCAATATTTTTTTGTAATTAGTAGTTTTATTTTACTGAGTCATGAAGCCATATATTTAGATTGTCAGAAGCCTGAGAAGGCCAGGGAGGGGAAGAGACCAAAGCTGGAGGAGTAATAATAGTAATCTGTTGAGGCCCAATGGGCTGTTTATATATTTTACTCTGGTGAATGCCAGGTGATTTTACTCATTAAATATTATTATTACAAGGTGAAGGTCTAGGTGTCTATCATAAGGTAGCCAATAAAAAAATGAATAATGTTTGACCATGCTATAAAAACTGGTGGACAATGAGGCTAGCCTAGCCACAAATATTTTATATTTTATCAGTCGTACATTTGTCATATTATCATTTGACCTTAGCTTAGCAAATCAGCATAATAAACAATAATATGTCAATTATCACGGTCTGTACATTGGAGACATCAGTTTGGCCAACTGCCCTATAATATACATAAATACTAAAATATATCCCATATATTCTGTAAAAGTTCAATACAAATAGAGGCAATCAAAGTTGCCTCTAATATTACTAGGCAAGTAAGTTGAGGAATGTTTGTTTTTTAGTTTCGTAACCAATATGACAATGACATTAGCATCTGGAGTCCTCAGGTACAGCATCAACACGACTGATCTATTAAATTGTGGAATTATAGTATCTTTAATACTTATATTTTTTTATATTTTCTTTCTGTGATAGGGGAGGATCCATCAAATTGAATATGCAATGGAAGCTGTCAAACAGGTATGTACTGCACAGTAAAATATGTAGTCTATATCTTGGAGAAATAAGTCTGTATATACACTCTAAAAGTATTAGATTGTACGAGAAATGAAACTAAAATCTCTCTGTTTTAGGGTTCAGCAACTATTGGCATAAAATCTAAGACTCATGTCGTTCTTGTAGCATTAAAGGTAAAGCAATTACTTTATGTATATGGGTCTGTTATGTCAGTCATAACTAGATAATAATGCGCTGTCAAGGTTATAGCAAACTGATGAACTACATATTAACATCCTTGTTGCAACTTTTAGGGCTAGTTTTGAACAGCATTTTGCTGCAACCTGTGAGATTTAATCATGTGTGGCTAAGACAATTACAAATCTATTATTTGGCACCTGGTATGGTTCTTGAAATTATCTGTTAATATTTAATTTTTAGCGTGCTGCTTCAGAACTATCAGCTCATCAAAAAAAGATAATTCCTATAGATGATCATATTGGTATATCAATTGCTGGTCTCACCGCAGATGCTAGATTGTTGAGGTACAGTTGTATTATTTAATCATTCAAAAATAAATACATATGAAATAGTAACCTAATTAGTGATATTTTTTTTCTAGTAAGTTCATGCGCTCTGAGTGCCTCAATTCAAAATATGCTTATGACACACCTCTTCCAGTTTCAAGACTTGTTTCTTCTATCAGCAATAGTATCCTTTGTAATAGTTTTAAAACTAAGGTTTGTGATAACCATCAAAGTACCTATTATTGACTATAATGCTCAATTCAGAGGTTTGCTAGTTCATTTAGTCACCAGAAATTCCTGATTTCTCTGTTAATTCTTCATGGGCTAGCAGCACTTTTTAGTTTTAGTCTGTCAAATGTGAGATAATTATAAACATCTGTGAGTCTAACTCTGATTTTAAGCATTCTCCATACGTTAGAGATTGCCTCCTATAGTACTAGCCTTGTTTGTGACCATCTTAAAGAGATCTCACCTTGACTTGTAAATCCAGAAATGCAAACACCAACACAGGTGTATGGTCGACGACCATATGGAGTGGGTATTCTCATTGCTGGTTATGATGTAAGTTATCATATGATACAGTTACTTAGTAGTTACTTAGTTCAAGTTATTAAAACAGTTTAAAATATGGAGAGTCTAAAAACAAAAATTGACAAAATACAATATTATTATGTGGTTTATCTGTTGTCCTAGATATTGTAGATTCTTCGGGTATCTTTGTGCACAATCCTTTAGCAAATGGTCAGCACCAGAAAATGGACTCATGCAATATTAGCTAGTTTAGTAATTCAAACTATAACCAATTTGATTATCTGTCATATTACAGAATGCAGGTCCACATCTTTTCCAAACATGCCCTTCTGCAAATTTCTTTGATTGTAAATGCATGGCTATTGGAGCAAGATCACAGGTATATTATCGTTTTTCTTTTAAAATCACTAATATCAATCATAAATTTCTTATTCTTTTTATTTTTATTCAATTTCTTTCATATAGTCAGCAAGAACATACTTGGAAAAGATGTTGGATGTGTTCCCAGATTGTAAGGATCCTATAAATTGTTCTCATTTAATTTTTTATGAGAAAACCATGACACACCAATGGATATTTCTGTGGCGTTTTGTCTCATCAAAATCGGAAAGGCTAAAAATAACAGTGAGCGCGTGTACGCACACTGTACCTATTTTTACCTTCTGTAAATTCCACCCTGTTTTTTAGGCTCACCCGAGGAACTCATAAAACATGGTTTAACTGCTTTAAGAGAAACTCTTCCTAATGAACAAGAACTTACCACCAAGGTACAGCAAAATATGATGACGTGAAGACTGACGTATGCAAAATATGATGACGTAACTTACCCAAAATACGCAAAATATGATGACGTAACGTACGCAAAATATGATGATGTGACGTATTATTTATACCGTAACCTGCGTACTTTTTTATTACACTGGCGGGAATAACGCTTACTACGTTTGCCTTCGTCTTGCTTGCGTACTGAGATGGACTATTTTTCTTCAATTTTTCTTCTCTAGAATTCCTCAGTGTGTCTTGTTGGAAAGGATCAAGACTTAAAAATCTACAATGATGACGATGTGGCACCATTTGTATCTTTTTTGTGTTTACTCGGATTGAATTTGAATGTTACCAAAAAAACCTGCATTTTTTTAAAATTTTGCTACAAGTGTTACCATTACAATGAATCTCAAATTTATGCAAAAATGCAGCATTTTATGAAGCAATTTGGTTGATACAGATACTGAATGGTTTTCAATCAACATGTATATTGTGAGTTATATTCATTGATAAAAATATAAAATAACTTAACTCAACGTGCAGCTCGCGTTACTTGATACAACGAAAGGAGGAAGGGCCGGGAAGAGCGAGGTGAGTATGAGCTATCTTACGTAAACTGCTATACCGCCATCAACGTTCGTGCCGTGGCGATTTCTTTTGTGTTAAGTCATTAGTCTTGCTCTGATACTCATGAAACAATGGTGAACGTACATTTTGCAGGCCAAAGGTGAAGGGGAAGAAGGCGAAGCTGCAGCTATGGAACAAGATACGGTAACTATACATTACACAATTATTTAGTATTTTCACGATTTTTATGCATGGTTTAGCCTAAAGTAATTGTGGGATTATTTTCTAGGCACCTGAAGCAGCCACAGATGGTGACTGTCAGGGTGAAGGAAAAACAGGAATGGACACAGACTAAGACAAATCTATATCATTGTTTACATTTCCTACCTTTCTTTGGCATTGTCAAATGATATCTTTATAGTTTTTACGTTAACAACGTTGTCAGTGTATATGTAATAACTGTAATGTCCAATAAACGGTAAGACTGTATTATATTCGCCATATCTCCAAACGGTTGCTATTTGGTTATTTTTCTATAGTCTTCTTTTTCTGTCTGCAATTCAATCTCTGAATCTCTGGTCCTAAACGAGGCTAATTTAGCTACACATGACTAAAGAATGCTTATAATGACAGCCATTTTGGAATGATAAATTAAACATTGGTTCTCAAAATAGTGATTTAGTGATTTTTTGTCCGGGGGTTGAATTAATAGAATTGTCATGCTGGATATGGACAAGTGGGACAGTTTTATCGGGTTCAAAACTACGAGCGTATGAGTATAAAAAATATTAATTTGGAAAAGGTTTTTTATATAAAGTATACTAATAAGGAGTGTTTTATCAGGCATAAATTTCATGCATCACGTATTTTCAACAATGGAAGTGAGGATTCAATTGTACAGTATGAAAAATTAGAGTAAAGCAGAAGTACAGAAACACAGAACCAATCAATAGTCAAAAAAATATGAAAAGACGTTGTGCTTATTAAACATGCACAAAAGGTTACACAATGTCATGTACCTCTGGGATTTGGTATGTGATAACATCCACGTTTGAGTCAAGTCATTCTGTTAATGAGCAATATTTGTTTTCTTAAAATGAATGGACCTATCCGATTCTATACTAGGACGAATGGGGAAATGTTTCAGCCCCTTTTTCACTTCAATCGTAGTGATTTCTTTCGTGTGAAAGTCATTAGTCTTTCCCTGATGTTCATGAAAAAATGAAATACGGTACGTTACGTCTGAAAGTGAAAAACGGCCCTTACAGTACACCGAGACTCAGAATACAGGACGAAAAACAAAACGTTTAAAGTTGCCAAATTTACTTGCGTTATGCTAAATTCTCCTTGTGGATTAATTATGCGAATTTAAAAGCAATAATTTATTCGTGGGCGTGGCACCCGATCATGTGTTGTGCCTCGTGCCCATATAAGGTTCCTTGGCAATATGCAGCTATGAAAAGCTTTGGATAAACCAATAGCAAGCTAGGTTCATTGTTTACGATTAACCAATCACAGACAAGCGGGCTGTATAAAACAGCACGTTCAGTCAGCTTTGGTACATTTTGGTCATATCTCGTGGTCAAGTGAAGTTTTCAGAAGTTCATATTTTGTCGAAGTAATCAAAGTTCACAATGTTGGCGCAACGTGTTGAAAATGTAAGTACTGGAATATCGTTTCTTGATGTTCTTTATGCTCTATGCTTAACCCTATGTCAACCATGTCTCTTTATGTTGTTTTTCTTTCAGACTATGTCTTTCAATGGCGAGAACGCTCACCACCGTCCCCACAAAAGCAAGGCAGCCGCTGCTATTCATCATGGTGCTGTGCGTTCGGCTCTTGGTCATGTTGAGAACAACGCCTTGGCATTTCAGGTAGGAAACTTACTGATCGAATATTACCCTGCATTTAAAGCACCAACCATGCACTTGAGTGTTGTTATTTTTGTTACACCCTGTACTTAATATCGTTTACGCCGTACAACTGCTGTTTCTATAGACTGGAGCTGCACACGAGACCAAAAGCCGCAACCGTTCCCGTAGTTACTTAGTTGAACAACCGGAGACAACGTGTGGCGATATCAAAGCAAAACCAGCGAGGCCAGCAACGGTACGCGATATTGATGCCGAAGATGCTGACAACCCCTTTGCTTGCTCCGAATATGCCAACGAGATATACGTTTATTTGCAAGAAAGAGAGGTATTGTCAACGTTTTATTACATATTGAACTGTGAGGTTTATAATACCAAATCGTAGGCCATCCATACACAGCGCACAAATGACGCACTATTATCTGTTGATATGCCTTCAGTTATTGAATTTAGCCGAACCGGACTGTAATGCCCTCAACGGCCGTTTTACCACAGTACCACTTCAGGCATATTGTACCGGACCGGACCGGACCGTAGCGATTTCTTTTGTATGAAAGTAATTAGTCCTGGTCTGGTGCTCATGAAACAATGGAATACGTTACGTTTCGCTGTACGATACGACTAGTCGACTAGTCTTTGTTAAACTTATTTCGTAACACTGATCCCTAGTGATCAATAACCCACATAGATAATACACGACGTTGTGCATTACTGATTTTTCACTATCTGCGACCTGATGTATTGAGGTCACTGTTGTTGAAACAACTTGCATGAACAAAATAAATTACACGGTCTCGAGAATAACCACACGCGACCCCTATTATTTTTGCAAGTTTCGTTCTTGCCCTGATATACAAAATCGTTGATTTCTGCTCTCAACCTACGGCAGCAAATAATCGGATTTGTTTTTTTTTAGAAATCATACCAAGTCCCTGTGAACTATGTGAAGTACCACCATCAGGTGAATGAACGTATGCGAGCTATCTTGGTTGATTGGTTGGTTCAAGTACATGACAAGTTTCGTCTTCTCCAAGAAACCTTGTTCCTCACAGTCTCGATCCTGGACCGATATCTTTCCGTAAGTTATCCAGACAAGACCAGTAAATTGTTGGTAATATTTGAGCTGATTTAATTTTAATAGGCTCGAGGTAATTGACCAGCATAAAACGATTCTATCTAACTCTGAATGAAACCATTCAAGACCTTATTTCGGGTTGCACTAGGCTAAATTTTTCGACCCAACGGAAATTTTTTTGTCTTAGATGCGTTCAACCACAAGTCAACTACCACGAATTTATGTTAAAAGTTTGACAATAGGAATCATATTGGCCAGTGGCCTGGAAATCTTGCCCTAGAACCATTACTAGGCCTATTTTCCACTTAACCGTATCGTACCGTAGCAATTTCATTTGTGTGATCCATGGGTGAAGTCGTTACGTGAATTACAGTTCGATGGTGTGCAAAACTGCCTTTAGAACCTCGGGCCTCTACAAGGAACATACTACGCATACATTCCATTATCTGTCCATTTCTTATACATATAGGTCGATTGTCGTGTGACCAAAGGCAACCTGCAACTTGTTGGGGTGACAGCGATGCTTCTGGCTTCGAAGATTGAGGAAATCTACACACCCGAGATCAATGATTTTGTCTACATCACTGATAGTGCTTACAGTCCTGCTATGATCAGAGATATGGAAAGCAAGATGGCAGCAGTCTTGAATTTCAACTTCAGTGATCCTTTATGCATCCATTTCTTGCGTCGTAACTCAAAAGCAGCCAAGGTATTGAAAAAATCTTTCAACTATTACTATGGTGCTAATTTCTCATCAATACTTCGACTTTTAGTTGCGTTAGAATCAATTGTCGATTGCTTACATCGTTATCTTGGGGAAATGCAACTGAACTAAGAATTTTCTACATTTTAGGTTGATGCCGAGAAGCACACGTTAGCGAAGTATTTTATGGAACTCATGTTGCCAGATTACGAATGTGTTGCATTTCCACCATCGCAACGGGCTGCTGCGTCGCTCTGTTTGGCCATGAAGATTACTGATAACTCGAAGTGGGTAAGTATCATTGCCTTCAATATATTGCAAAAAGTTTCCCGAATTTGTTGGCTATAGCGATGAAAACGTACCATTTGACAATAGACCACTACTATAGGCTATAGCCTTGCTTTCGTGCTCTGTTACTGAAGTATAAAGCTATACTCCCTTATCACTGATCATGATCACTTAAATCTCAAGTTTAAACCAAACTTTTCTTACGGCAGGATGCTACTATGGAATATTACAGCCGTTACACTGAAGAAAACTTGAAGCCAACCATGAAAAAGATCGCCATGTTGTTGATGAAAGCTGCAAACAAACAATCCAAGTTACTCTCGGTTACCACCAAATACAATCGAAGCAAGTTCTTCAAAGTGGCTTCCTCGCCTTGCATCTCCTCTCCTTACATTACTGCATTGACGCACTAAATGAACGTTTACCTCAACTCAATATCGTCACGTGAGATTTCTGATTTCGATAATTACCATCAAAAATGAACTGTATTGATTTAGTATATAATAGTATTTTTTCAGTTTGATTATTAAATTCTAGAATGTAATATAAAACAATTGTTGTTAATAGACCATGAACATTAATTGTAAGTATTGTAAAAAGTATTGTACATCAGTTGAAAATAGGACAAAAATATCACACTAGGTAGTTTTAGACTACAAATAGGCCAGACGTAAAATAATTGTACAAAAATTGTAAATATGACCAAAATATACAATTAATTTTCCTTTTTTCATTAAAATCAGTTAAGAAAGATCACTAAAGTTATTCTCTTAATATATATCATAACCGCAGTTTTTCCCTGTTAAAAATTTCTCATCCCGTAAGAGTCCCTTTGGTATCTGCTTTATCAGTGGTTGTGTACACTTCGCCCTCAAAAATCAAACTGATACCCTTGCATGAACTGCTACCTAACCATCCAATAAGATCGCACTCACTCAGATGATATGTATTCCACAAATGGGAAACATTAACATAGCTTCTTAGCTGTTCCCTTCTTCATTGGCTCCTTCTTCCTCACTGCATACTCAACGGCGCTACTAAATGCGCCCGTTCAAAACTACACATAGGTGCGCCCGTTGCGAGACAGCAATAAAGACTTAATTCTTTGCTAGAATAAAATCGCACTTCGCTTAGTCCGATAGCTGGTGGTTTCTGAGAATTCTGACGTACTTTCAGGACTAAACTAACACGGTACCGACTAAGTGAGCAAATACACGGGGTCACTCTGCAATGCATGGAACAGAGAAACAAAGCAGAACAAGGGAAACAGTCATGATAAACGTTTATTAAAGAGCGACGAGATTTTACTGAAAGTAAGAAACCCCGAGAAACCCTGGGCAACCGTCACAGAGTTGCCGACGTGTAACTTCTCTGCCCAGTCTCCTGACCAGACCACGGCTATGGACTGAGATCTCCACATGTACAACAATAAACAGTCACAGAACGTTCGTTTGTTTTAGAAATCTCTTGATCTTTTGATCAAATGTTTGTTTGGTTAGCGTAATATGTCTCTGTTCACCGACTTCTCCATCGTCCTCCTTTCACAGGGTATGTTCTTTGGTTTTGGATGGCTGTTCTTTATGCGATGGCTCTTCAAAGATTACGAGGTTCGTCACACTGTTGTACAACTCATCTTCTCACTGACTTTTAGTCTCTCGTGTACTATGTTTGAACTGATTATATTTGAAATTCTGGGCATATTGGAGTCACGATCTCGCTATATTCACTGGATTATTGGTCTCTACTCTATGCTTTTTATGCTCATTTTCGTCCTACCTTATTACATCTCATTCTTTATTGTTAAAACATTACGATTTGCTCATCACTGGAAAACAGTTGTCTGGTTTAGTACACTTATCTGGCTGTTGTTTTTGTATGTTTTCTGGAAACTTGGTAATCCGTTTCCGATTTTGAACCCAAAACATGGGATCCTTTCCATTGAGCAAGGCATCAGTCGTGTGGGAGTTATTGGTGTGACCTTGATGGCAATTTTGTCTGGTTTTGGTGCCGTCAACTGCCCTTACACCTATATGGCATATTTTATGAGGCACGTAACTTATTCGGATATCCAAGTCATTGAAAGGAAACTAGTGCAAACTATGGATATTATTGTAACCAAGAAGAAGAAGATTGCAATGGCGAAGAAGCAGAGCAGGCAATATGCCGCAAAGGATTCTAAAATGTCATGTAAGTTTTGAATTACGGGAACCGACAGTCACAGTGCGGTGAAGCTCAGCATTCACCAATGACATTGAATCTGAGCATCGTGAATGATTCTTCATCCAGAAAGTGCAGGTTGCAAAGGCAATGACCCCCGTGAAGAGATTTATGCACACATGTTTTCATGGGGGTGATTGCTTCTGCAACCTGCACTGGCCGGATGACGAAACACTGGCGTATATCACTTACGCGAAATGCACTGTCAAGATGACCTTCTATTTAGTTAGTATTCTGTGCAATAGTGCTCAGTGCTGTGGTAAAGATTTTGGTGTGTTTTCAATTAATTTTTGTGTGTTTTATTTAGCTTTTTGGGGAGTGTTTAGCAGTGTCACAGGAAGTGGAGAAAATACTGGAATGCTTGAAACAGAGGTGGAAGCATTGGAGGAACTTAGTCGCCAACTTTTCCTAGAATCGGTTGATTTACAAAACACCATGGCAAGAGTTCACTTCTCCAAAACAATCCAGGGGAAATATTTTGATTTTGTTGGACATATCTTTAGTGGATATTGCGTGTGGAAAATCTTTATTTCTACTGTAAATATAATTTTCGACCGTGTTGGTAAAGTGGACCCAGTTACTCGTGGTATTGAAATAACTGTTAAATATATAGGGTTGGAATTTGATGTGAAATTTTGGTCGCAGCAGTTTTCGTTCTTGTTGATTGGCATCCTCATTGTTACTTCAATCCGTGGTCTTCTTATTACAATGACAAAATTCTTTAACTCGATGGCAAGTGCTAAATCATCAAATATCATAGTTTTAGCCCTTGCTGAGATTATGGGAATGTACTTTGTGTCTTCAGTTCTACTTATGAGGATGAACATGCCTGAGAAATATCGGTTGATAATCACCCAAGTTCTTGGCGAACTCCAGTTTAGTTTTTACCATCGCTGGTTTGATTTGATCTTCCTGATCAGTGCCTTATCAAGCATTGGTTTTCTATACCTGGCACACAAACAGGCACCAGAGAAACATATGTACGATTATCAATAGCTAGATATATAATTTAAACATGATTACATAGACTGAAAATTAAATATGTACACTTGATATTAAAGTTTCAATCATATGTTGCCTGTCTTTGTTTAAGTATTTACACCAGCTGTATAGTAATATGTTATTGATGTGACTCATCACATTTAAAGTGCCTATAACCCCAAAATTCAAAAAAATATATGTTAGAACCAAGACGTTTTCATGCCCATTGGTGAAA